>VNJS01013796.1:0-46128 GCA_008042575.1 Drosophila watanabei | reverse complement strand
CAACGGCGACGAGGAGTGGGCGTGGTTCATGCGCAATGGCTGCCGTTCGGCAACTGGCAAAGGACTCCTACGACAGCTGCCGCTTGGGGAACGTGGTGGTAACGGAACGAATTGGAATCCGGAACGCCACCATATTACGACAATGGAGCGCCTAAATGCTCCCACTTGCATAATGCGCCAAATCTCGTTGTTTATATCTCGAACTGGTCGTGAACTTTTGAAATGGAGATTTACGGCGAAAGTTGGGGAATCCGTGCTTCCATCCCCATCTTCTACCCAAAGATCCCCAAGACTCTGGAGCTCTAAGTGGCCGGGAGTCAACGCCCAGCGCTTGACGGCAATCACCTGTTGATTCCACCTGCCCGGCTTTGTCTCTCGCCGGGCCCCAATTAAAGCCAACCAAATGAAGTAATGGGCCAGGTCGTCGGTTCTGGCCAAGACAACTTTGCTTATCTTGGCACAAAAGTTTGACTCGGCTCTAATAAGTGGACAGCATTGGGCATGGACTGAATCAAATTAATCCACTTTGCTGAAATTTGTCAAAGCCCAGCCACGTTCTCAGGGCTGGTGAGTTAGAGGTGAAGCAAATAAACTTGTCTGATTCAATGTGACAGGCCTTCAATGAAGACATCGTAGGAAACTTTTGCCATAAAGTAAAGCCTAAGTCACGAGGCACGGGAAGTCAACCATCTAATGATTTACGGATATTCTTTAAATTTTAATAATAGGATAATATGTTAGGCTTTTAAATAAGGAAATGTGCACATATATGTGTCAGTTTGTTAAACATACTAGGGACACATTAAATATTTTAATAAATATCTACCATTTATTAAATATTCGGACAACTTCTTGGGATATTATGATTAGAGCTGCTTAATTAAGGTATAAATCTAAATCAACCAAAGAAAAAGTATTTAAATAATACGAGTAGAATATTTTTTACGTTTGTTAAAATTTCAAATGTATTAATAAATTAGTTTTGACTATTCTATTCGTTGTTACATTTGACACGATAAAATATCTAATCGTTTTCAAATCTATCTAATTTAAATCAAATTAATTTTATATGATTAATTTTGTATCTTACTTTTTTTTTAAATTAAAGCGATTAGTAATAATTAATCATTTTTTTTATTAGTAATCGAATAATATTTATTCTTACCATCAAAACTCAAAAAAGGACTTTACTCTCTAATTCGCAACGAAACCGAGTAAAAGATCAAATCAAAACTGCATATTTTCCACAATAACAGACATTTATGCACGAAGACAGAATCCAAACGCCAAGTTCCCTGGCTGTCCGCTTGCTCCTCGGTGTCTGGTCAAACCAGACGGAGCTGTTCCTGGCCATTTTTGTATTAAATTATGCACGCCGATAACAAAGCAGCACAATAAGGCAAATCGGAGCGTGATAAACAACAGATGATAGGCATACAAGGCGCACCGAAGGTCTGGGTTAAGTAGACAGGCGGACGGCGGACTTATGACATTTTCAAATAGTACATGGAAAACCTTTTACTTTTCTCCCATATTGTTTGTTAGTTAGCAGTGCTGTGAATTATTTACGGGCGGTTGAGGAGAAGGGGCGGTCGCGAACCAGGTCACTGCCAATGCAAAGCCGAGGGTAAAGTTGGCAACAACAAGTTGCCGCGACAAGGATTATTGTAAGGATTTAGCGCAGGGCGTAGAGCGATGTTAAGGCGCACTAAGATCCTCGGCTGCGGCATTCCCATTGTTGGCGCTAATGACACTTTTATAACTTTTTATAGATTTCTCACACATTATGTGAACTCTTGGGCCATTTATCGTGGCGACAGCGACAACAATCCTTTTTGTATGGCAGCATAATACACATAAACGCCGGCGACGTTTATTTCGCCTTTCTATTCGAAACTTATTTACGAGAATGTGCGGAAGAAGCAGGATTCGGAGACCGTGGTCCACGGGGGTGGCTGGGTAAAATGTGGAATCTTGAATCTTGTATCTGGTATCTAGTATCCAGTGGTTGTTGCTAGTATTTGTCTGCTCTGCGCTGTGTGTGCCTCGGGGCGCGCACGGCGCGTATACGCAACGTGACGCATACGAAGCAGGAACGAAGCAAACAAGCCGCAATATAATTTCGAAACAAATTTCAAATGCTAGGCAGGAACAACTTTTAAACTTTCCCCCCACACACACACACGGGAGCCCCTGGGTCCCATAGTAACACTGATGCGTGGCAAGTTAAATTTAGAGGCGGATAAATATATACAACTGCGTATGGATGGGTATGGGTAAGTAAGCAAAATCAAAAGTAATCATGTTGATATTTGAACAACCCACAGGAATTATCTTCAGGTTTGCCAGATACTCGTTTAGGTTGATTTGATTGGTCGTAAAGCTGTTAAGGAAGCGCCATCATCATCTATAAGGCTGGTCATGGAGTTTTTCTTTTTAAATTAAAGACCAACCGAGAAGGAAAATGTGGTCTGCATATAAAAGGGGGAAACCGGAGTCTGCTTACCAAAGGAAGCACTACTGATTTTGCTCCTGAAAAGTTGTATAATTTTACTGATAGAAAGAGTTTTAAAAGCCTTAAACATTTTTTTCGTTTACTTTCTGTTACTAAAAAGTATTTACTACGTGTTTATTTAGCGTATAAAGTGTGTATTTATATAAATATTTTATTTGACTATTTATAAATAACAAAATGAAACCGTTTGAAGATTTTTTTCCTTTATTTCCCAATAATATCAGGACTCTCGTTTTTGTGTACTATCCATCGGTTTATACCAACACATGAACCTTTAGGTCAGGCTTAGAACTGCCAGACAAACATTGTTCGCTGCAATTCAATTGGAATTAAATCCAACCGCCAGTCTCAGCTGACCTGAGATACTCTATTATTGAGAAAGGTATTCACAATCACAATCCAAAAGGCGGTATATGGCAAGTTTATTTTGAAAAGAGTATCTGAAAAACGCCTGTTTTTTACTCAGAAATCCGTGCACGTGTCGGCAACTCCTAACCAGTGTGTATGTTTGTGTCTAATGGTGAGACACTCTCCCATAAATACATCGAGAGAAAAAGATTCAAATTAAAGCATACTAAAATCATTATCATCAAATAAAAAAACAATTTATGTAAAAGCTAAAAAATATTATTTTGAAGATGAACGTGAAAGGAAGCAAGTTCAGAAAGGCAAAGTTACAGGTTTGCAATTGGATCAGGGGCCGAACTCGGTCATAATTTTATTTTCTAAAAGCCTTTTACTTAGTTCTATTAGGTTGAGAGATTGGAGATTATACTTTCTTTGTATTTTTAAGAATTCTAATGAGGTGACATAGTTCGTTTGTTGATGCTAATCAAGAATATTTATACTTTATAGAATTGAAAACGACCCCTTCTCTACATTACACATTTATACAAATTATAGTTGTAAATTTAACTGATTTTTGAAATAAAAACATTCACTTAGTACATGGACTAAATTTCATTTTTGAACAGTGCATAGACAAGGACATTGTACACTTCCATCGACAAATATACTAACCTATAGCTAGGTTCATCTGTTGGCAGCATTTGTAACTGGTTGGCTTTTGTTCAAATTACAAGTTGCATTTTTGCCCGCCATTCGCTCGTCCTGCCGGCCATGCCAGGACTTGCAGGCGGTGTTGTTGGTGTGTCAATATCCTGGCATCATTGTTATTACGGCAGTCCTAACATGCGCCTTCTCGTTAGCTGGAAACTACATACTTCCAGCGCGCCCTGTTCATGCGCCCCGACGTCCTTGTTTTCGCCAGCAACTTGGACATTTGATCAACAGCATTAAAAGCAGGACAGCAGTTTAGCAGGACAGCAGATGAAAGTGTTCTGATTAAAGCTGGCCAGCAGCAATTGGCATCGTTTAATTCCGTGCCAGCATCAGGTCCCCCTAGAATCAGTGCAAAATGTCAACTGGCAGCATCCGGTTTCCTCGGCAGCTCTTCCTTTGGCCGGTGCGCTTTCCATCCGTCCAGTCCCAGCAGGGAAACGGAAAAACTTTCGCTGAGTAAGCCACTTTAAGCGAACCGCAAACTGTTTGCCAGCGATGAGTGCGAATTGATTAAATTAATTAGTGCTCAATTAGGCATGCTGATTTCGCTGCAGTCAATTGTAAATGAATAAATAATTATGCACGGCTAATAAATCTTTATTCATATTTGCGGCGGATTTTCAATGCTTACAAAAGGCTTACACCCTGCCATTTCATGCTGAATCGAACTCGGCGGCTGTTGAATTATAAATTTCGGGAAATTCAAAATAAAAGCATTCTGGGAAATAAACCATTCGTTTATCAAAGTTTGTAATGCGAAAGTTGGATTATCTGGTTTGACTTATAATTATTTTTTGTTTTATATTTTGGCAATTTACCAATTAAATCAATTGTAATACATAGTAAAATTAACTATATTCAAACATCCATATTTTTATTATTTTTAAACTGACATTTTGCTTTATCATACTCGCACTATTGCGCTTATTACACTTTGTTTTATTTATGAAAATACAATGAATACCAGGTTGTACTTGACAGTAAAAACTGGATTGGCAAGTCAGATCAATCTGAGGTTTCTAGGCTTATAAGAGAGAACGCTTAAACTGAAAATATCTCAGTGCAACTAGAATCATTCAGCCCACAAGATGCGGGCGCATATTTTTCTCATTTTGTTGTCGGCGTTTTCCATTTTATTTTCTAGTTAGTAAAATATCACAATGCGCTTAAAATCGAAACAATACAACTCACAATAACAAATTAATTCAACAGCCTCCGTTGCTCAGAATTGTGGAAAACTCGATGAGAAGCAGTTCAAGAACAACAGCACCACGACGGAGCTGAACGAGCATCCGTGGATCGCACGGATCGAGCACACCGAGAGGAATGGAGACCGTACCTGGGGCTGCATTGGCGTCCTCATAGATGCCCGTCGAGTCCTAACTGCCGCTCATTGCGTTTTGAGATCTTCCGCAGAAGTTACCGCTGTGATTTTCGGTGATTGGGATGGAAGCAACGATGCCGCAGATCCCGATTGCAACCGCGAGGGAATCTGCACTCCCACGCCTCAGCGAGTGGTTGTCAGGGAGATCGAAGTTAACCCAGATTACTCACCTAAAAAGGTCCAAAATAACCTGGCTATAATCACGCTTAAGAGGGACGTAGAGCTCAGCGACTACGTGCAACCGATCTGCCTGCCTGCGGCCGAAGCCACAAAGAGCGAGATCCCCAATGCAGATCTTATAGTGGTGGGCTTCGAAAGACCCCCGCTCAGAGCGATCGGAGAAGTCAATCTTATAAAGGAGCGCATAAAGATGCCGTTCACAAGGACTAGTGGAGACGAGTGCCACAAGCAGCTAGCTCAGTTTCCGGCGGAGCTCATCTGCGGCACCACCGAAAGGGAACCCCTTTCCGGCAGTGCTTTGGTGGAGGCTTCTGGCACTCCGCGAAAATATTATTTAACTGGGCTTGCAGTGGCTGGCGTTTCCTCTAAATCCTTGAAAACGGATTTCCAAGGTCATGTAAATATTCGATCCCACTTAAATTGGATACATTTTTCACCTCGGTAAAGATTAATGAGATTTCCAAGCCATTTTTCTTATATTTTTAAGTATTTCATTACATTGAAATTATTTTATTAGAAATAAAAGATTTTTAAAACGAAAAAGTCTTATCAGTGCTTTTCTCCCAAACTACCATAATGTCATATAATAAACAAATTCTCTTTGTTTAATTAAATTTCATTTCATAAATTCAATGGACTCCAGTGAAATCTAGGTAAGATTTGCATGTTTAATGTATTCAAAGCCACTGCTTTGTATTTATGTATTGTGTTGTTAATTATTTATTAATTTCAATTTTCTGTGGAAGCTATTGCAGTTTGTTTTAGTCAGTAACTGGATTGACAAGCCTGTTCGATTAGTTCAGCTTATAAGAGAGCACGATTATACTGAAAACATCTCAGTGTAAGTAGAACCTTGTAACCCACAAGCTAAGAGCTGAGAAGCTTCTAATTACTCTTGGAACTTTGCGTTTATTGTTTTCAAGTTAGTGGAGACAAACAATTTACTTTGCAAACACAACCAATTAAGGTTGTAATTACGGAAAATTCAACAAAATTTAGTTTGAAAATGAGGCCGTAATCACTGACTTCGAGGACCTCGCTTGGATCGGATATATAAAACACAACAACATAGATGGATTACGTCTTTGGTGCGTCGGTGTACTCATAAGTCATCGGCAAGACCGACCAGAACTTTCACTCCGGAAAGGTCACCGAAAGTCCCCTAAAACTCTATCCAGATGGTATTGTGTGCTTTTTTTTAAATGATACTTCCACCTGGACTGCATCTGGCAGAATACATCCCGTTGAGATCTCGAGATCTGGGAGAAACTTTTCTCATTAGCAATGAGGGTTTTTAATTTGTAGCTGTGACCTTTGAGACGCGGATTTCATTTTTATGAATAAAGAAGCAAACTGTACGCCAAGTTTGTGGGTATCCGTTTGACGCCTCAGTCTAGTTGCTGCTTCTAATAAATTGAAAATGCTTTCAGGTTATTTGCACAAAGTTGCCGATGGCCTCTGACCCAAGCCCAAGTGCATAAATCACGCGAGGCCCCAAAACACAGTTGGGGTCTTTGCTATTGGGATGTCGTCTGCACGGAATTTAATTCCCACCAACCACATCCCACACCTACGCCCTTGGGCACTAAACTTTTGCCATTAGGGAACCCCAACCGCTGCCAGGCAATTCCGCAGTACTGCTACTGCTGCTGCTGCTGCTGCTGCTCTGTTTTCGGGGAAATGCACTTTTTCGACACTTGGCTGGCGCCAAAAACCTTAAGTACATATCAACCGGAATAATTTATGCTGCTGCTGCTTCATCTCCCCCGCAACCTTATCGAGGTGCAGCCAAAGAATATGGAAATGTGCGAGCAGCTGCAGCCATAAATTCATTGGAGTGAAGCACTCGCAAGGGGGAACCAGCTCCAAGCAGCGTGCAGCTTGTAGCTTGGAGCGAGTGGAACCGGAGATTTACACAGCCAATGAATCATGCCTAATTGGCGCCAATCGCCGGCCACTGATCGCAGTAGCTGAAGGATTCCAGTGGAGTCGTCATCTTGAACTTGATTACGCATACGCCCGAGCATTCGCCGAGCAGCGTTTCCCGGAATGATTAATGTGCCATAAAATGCGCGCGCCAAAAACATTCACAGCTAGTCCCTAAACACGCAAAACTCGCACGCAAAAAGCAACGCAGAAGCGGAGCCAAATTAAAATACACATTTTTATGGCATTTTTTTATTGCAACACGTAAAACACAAATTGAGACAAGATGAAGTGTAAGCCAATTGCGTGCGGCCCCTACAAGCAATTACACTTTTAAATGCAGCGCACATAAAATGCATGAAATGTCTTTTTAAACGTTCCAGAGGGAATCCAACATTGTACAGGCACAGACACAGGCGTTCTTCTTAGCTTACTTGTTATGGGTCTTGGCACTGCAACGAATCGGACTGATAAGTAACATGCTCTTGTCCACATCATTATCATGTATTTCTCTGTTCGGTAAGCTAATTACTAATTTGTGACTTTAGGAAAAAATCTAACCAAGTCTCTCTGCAGCTTCTTTTCGGAGAGCTAAGATCTCGAATGCTCTAACATTAAGCCACTAAATAAGCTCGAGGCGGACCAACTATGCTGACTGGGAAGGATCCGGCACACCCGTTCATCCGACGAAATCGGATGTCCCTGCTCCTACGTTGACATAATCCCCACTAGAACGGACGAGTTGAATCGTAATTTTCCCAAAGAAAAATGTATGCTTTTAGCTTTTAGGTGGGCACAAGGAATCACGCCGTCTGTCGGGACATCATTTCACCGAATATCACCCAGAAATCTCAACTCACAATGTGGCGGTCCTAAAGCTTAAACACAAGTCTGGCCTCAGCTTCTGCCTGGCTCTGTCCGATGTGGGCTCGATGATGAGATCTCTGAGAGCTAAGTCTGTAAGGTAAACAATGACTTCCTTAATGGTGCAGCTTTTTTAGAGATACAAATATTAAATGATACTGCGCCTGCTAGAAATATTAACATTCCCCCACAAGAGGATCAACTAGAGGATCGACCTATACACTGTTGTTGCCCTTTACGAAAAGTAAAGTAAAATACCCAAAATACAATGATTTCGACCTATTATTAGTTATAAGGTTTAACAAATAAAAGCATCTTAAATATAAACATACTTATTAAGCTTATAAAATCAAAAATATACTCGCAATATTTTATTATTATTTATATATTATTACATTAAAGATGACTCCTTCACTGCGTTGCAAACTTCTGACTGAAATTATAATACCCTGCAAGGGTATAAAAATCATAGCTGAGCAAAATTTCATTAATTTAATTTTGAAAGATTTCTGTGTTCCATTTTTCTTTGTTAATAAAACTGCTTTTTTAAGTAAAACATTTCAAAAACGAATTGTGTTTTGCACACAATTTTGAAATTTAATTTAATTTATATTAAATTTAGGGAAATGGCCTTATTTCTTTTATGTGGACTTGTTAAGATTAAATGTTATCATCCTACTGATTTGGCCGTTCCATAATATAACCCTGTGCACCCTTTGTACAACGCTTTGGTATTAATACCATAAAAAAAAATTCCTTGATTGACAAATAAATTATACTTTTATTTTATTCAGTTTACAATTTAACATTGAAATATAACTTTCAGGTTTATAAATAACGCATTTTCGGAATGAGTTGCCACATCGCTGGCTAAAGGTGACACCTGAGCATATCGCAGTCTGGCAACGCCAAAGGTCTCGCAAGTCTCGACTTTCTCAAAGGTTTCAGGATATATTTTCCCGGAAAAGAAACTGCCGCACAAAATTCTTAACACCCATATTCAGGATTTTAAAAAGTACCAAGGAACATGGAGCTTGGAAAAAAATATTAAACAAAAACTGCCCGAAAAGAATGGCAGCACTCCAGGGCTTGAAACATGTCAGCATGGCAGCACCATTTTTTATTTTGCAGTCTATCGATACTATCGATAGCAGTTTGAATGCTTTGACATCTCTACCATCGCGAAAGAAGAAGAATTTCCCTCCAAAAGCGTTGTTTTGTGAATAGGATTTGTTTACAACCTGAATGCCTAAACCAATTCGATGAACACCATTCTGAACAATTTCCAACGGGCCGAGAAAATCGGCGAGGGCACCTATGGCATTGTGTACAAGGCGCGGAGCAACGCCACCGGCCAGGATGTGGCGCTCAAGAAGATCCGCCTGGAAGGGTGTGTAGCCAACATTTTCGCGGCATCCAAACACAGAAACCAATTCAGTGCACAGGAAAACGAAAACATAACGCGGCATCATAACAAGGCAGCATCATACTAAGCGTGTCCTTGAAGAATGTCATTTACCTGCACCACGCAGCCCGGATTCTGTGGGGGCTGCGCTGTTCCCCTGTCCGCCATCCGTAGCACCACATGATTCGGCTTCGTGGTGCAGGGCAGCATCCACGGATTGCCACCCGGAATTACCCAAAATGTTCACCTGAAATCAATTAATTCAAAGTTATTTTCCCATTCCTTTCAAGGGAGACGGAGGGCGTTCCCTCAACCGCCATTCGGGAGATCTCGCTGCTGAAGAACCTCAAGCACAAGAATGTGGTGCAGCTGTTCGACGTGGTCATCTCAGGGAACAACCTTTACATGATATTCGAGTACCTCAACATGGACCTGAAGAAGCTGATGGACAAGAAGAAGGATGTGTTCACGCCCCAGCTGATCAAAGTGAGTAATTGCTGCCGTAATGTCCCCAGAATGTTGCCTAAAAAAGTCCTTTCCAGAGCTACATGTATCAGATCTTCGACGCCCTAGGATTTTGTCACACAAACCGCATTCTGCACCGCGATCTCAAGCCCCAGAATCTACTCGTAGACACTGAGGGCAAAATAAAGGTGGGATTAGTTGTTTGTTTTTGTTATCTATATGCTAACACTCTGATTTCAGTTGGCTGACTTCGGTCTGGCGCGAGCCTTCAATATGCCCATGCGAGCCTATACCCATGAGGTGGTCACCCTGTGGTACCGCGCACCGGAGATTCTACTGGGCACCAAGTTCTACTCCACCGGAGTAGACATCTGGAGCCTGGGCTGCATATTCGCCGAAATGGTAAGACGGTTCTCCCCCTTGTAAATTTCATTCCATAGTGAATACTCTATTTTTCAGATCATGCGCCGCTCCCTGTTTCCCGGGGACAGTGAAATCGACCAGCTGTACAGGATATTCCGCACCTTGAGCACGCCTGACGAAATCAAATGGCCGGGGGTGACACAGCTGCCGGATTTCAAGGCCAAGTTCCCCAAATGGGAGGCGAATATGCCGCAGACCATTACCGAGCACGAGGCTAACGATCTGATAATGGTGCGTAAAAGAGAGTCCAATAAAAATATACCTTTGATATATAATTCTTTCCCTGCAGTCCATGCTGTGCTACGATCCCAACCTGCGCATCTCAGCTAAGGACGCCCTGCAGCACACCTACTTCAAGGATGTGAAGCATGTTGACCATGTGGCCCTCCCTGTGGACCCCAATGCTGGCAGTGCCTCCCGCCTTACGAGGCTCGTTTGATCGTGCCGCCCGCCCCTGCCCAGATCTAGCAAAGTACTTGTGATCTTTAGTATAGTAAGTCTCATGTCTACCTCGTTAGTGTTAAGGTGACCTAGTGCAATTATACGTTATCCACATTATCCAATCTCTCTTGCAGCTGCCAGCTCCATTTCATGCATTTCCCACCTTCACTTGCACATAACTCTCAACATCCGAACAAATACACGATCATCCAGTACATACAGAGTTTATTCAAGACAACAGGTTAGCTTGGCTCACCAGGCGCCCAGCCGAAAGAAACGGCGTGGATGCGCGCGGGGCGAGACTTTGGCCTCGGCATCAAATGCTCCGGCTCCCTCGCTAGTTTGCCTCTGGCGCTGCCTTGAGTTGCGATCGTCGCGCATATACGCGCCGAGAGCATTGCGCATGTTCTCGGAGAGAGGTGAGTGGGTCGCCATATCGCTCTCGTCTTCGCTAGTCGTTGCATCTTCCGAGGCGCTGCTGTCGTCGGAAACGCTTTCGGTGTCTTCAATCATGTCGTTGCTCTCATTGGACTCTTCTGGCTCGCTGAGTTCGGCTAACTTGGCTGGGGATGGGGCTTTGGGGGGCGACACTGGCAGGGGGCGCAGAAGGGTAACCTTCCTGTTACCGAGTCTTCGCATCACGGCTGGCTCCTCCGGCTCGCCCTCGCCCTGCCCTGGTAGCTGCTGATCAGGGTAGTGGTAGAAGCTGGCCTGGAAATCCTGTGGACTGAAGCGCTGCACTCCGTAGTAGCTGCCGGAGTTGGTGTCGTAGAAGAACATGGGCTGAGCCTGTGCTGGATGGGGCGGTGGTCCATAGTAGGGTTCATACGGGCTGTAGGAATCATCGCCTTCATCATCATAGACGGGACGACGCTTTAGCTGCTTGCGGCGCTTCCGCTTGCGCTTGGTGGAACTCTGCGAAGCCACTGGGGCGGGCTCATCATGCGGAAGTTCCTGTTCGTCGTCATAGGACTGAATGAGAACGGGCGACGTCTCAATGATATTGGCACTGCCGTCATTGAAGAAGTTGGCCAGCGGATTGGTCAGGTTTCGGAAACTGAAGGAGGGCTGGACACTGCGAACGAAGCTATTCCAAACGCGGACCAAAGGACGCTCAGTGGTAGTGGCCGGAGCTGCCTTGCCCAGGCCATGGACATAACGCCTCTTGTAACCACCGCTGCCATTCGGCAAAAGGACATACTCGATGGGATAGTTCCTGGAGCTGCAATAAGTCGAACATTATTCATTATTAATTCCGATGGTTAGGTTCTAAGGCGCCACTTAATAATCCGTCATAACACGAGATGTTCCTTGCCTTATCTGCTTGGTCTGCTTCTGGGGCCAGCGCTGTTGAATTTCCAAGGATGATATCCTAGCTGCTCGGGCAGGATAGCTCCAAGCCACAAATAGTAACAAGGCCACATAAACTGGCCACTGCATGGCTTGATACTGTACTGGATTCGAGCTAGTGATAAAAGCGTCCGTTGCCGTTCCCGGTTGAGGGCCAACTGATACTCCTCCGAGTGGCGATTCCAGTGGTCAACACCTCGAGGGCACTGCCTTTGTCTTGTCAGCGAGCGCATCTCATTAGAACAGCTTTTATGGGACCACCGAACGGTAAGCCAAACTCTTAGCCAAATTGATTTGTAATGGCATTGTTCCCAGCCCCAGTCCATGTCGCCAGCATCACTAACTCGAGCCGACACTCCAAACCAACTAACCCAATTCGACGACCACATCTCCCGCGGGCCTCGTTGTCAGATGCCAATTCCGCCCATACATATGCAAATGGATTTTTATAGATTACACAATTAATACGCCATTCAAGGTGTTGGCTGTGACTGAAAAACTCGTTTGCTTGTGGGTTCTGATTTCCAAAATTATGCAAAGCTGTCTGGGATGAGTTGCGCATCGCGAAATGCTTTCTCCGGACGAATTTGTGTTTACGATGGCTTCTCCTTATCCAGACTACGATCTGGCTAAAGATGTGGGTATTAATGGGTGCATTTTCTTGGCAAGCAGCATTAAGGTTTGATGGTCCAACAATGCTGATTCTGATGGGAACTCCAAATGGTCGCGAAAGATGGATTTAACCAATTTGGCAATCTTTATGGCGGGGAATTGGGAGCACTCTGAAAATTAAGATGAGATGTTTTTGTCAAATCAAAGCCTTGGAAAAGAATTATAACACTTTCTAAAATGGGAATCCAAATTGGTCTACAGTCGTGAATTATAAATGATTAGTTGGTTTTTACTTTAAAGAAATAGTCATATATCAAAAGTAACTTCTTGCTGAGGACCTCTAAATTGCATACCATTTTTATAAGATTTTGATGAGTTGGAAGTGTAAAACCATGATTTTAAGACGGAAATCCCACAGAAAATATTCCAGGATAACGGTTGGGATTTTTAAGAGAATTTTAGACTCTGATTCCTACTATCTACCGTAAGGCTTACCTATTCTATTCACAATCAAAATAATTTACGAACCACTCTTATACCTAAAGAATATTACAAAAACTGAAACCAGATTTCTAAAATAAGGACTAAACATTCTTGGATCTGTCATCGCAATCGTTAGACATTCAGAAAAATCCCAGCAAATGATCTGCATGAGCATTGCCAAACTCACATGATTGCTTTTGCAGTCTCGAGAGAATAGCATCAAAACCTTCTTGCATCTCTTTGGCGCCAAATTTAATTGATATAGTGTTCAAGTTTGTTACAACAAATAGAGCATCGAGAGCTAATAAAGCCTAATTTTACAGCTGACTTAGAAGATTATGATTTGTTGGAATAACTTTAAACTCTCAATGCACAAAGCCGAAAAACTTCCACCCAATTATCATCATATGGCTTGTTATTTATATATATTGTCAAAGAAATTTATTGAAACTGCAACTGAGAACTTGACACACACGATAAAACGCTTTCTCTGGCCATGATAATAGACTACAATCGATTTGGTGACTGAAACTGCCGTTTAAAAACAATTTCATTGACTTGCAATAACTTATTTTTTTTACCAGCAATCACGGAATGTGCAAAGCCTTATCAACCAAAATCTCGAAAACAGACTTCCTTTGCCAGGCAATTTACTGAGTCCTTCGAACAGCTGAACGTTAAAGCGGCGCAAAAAAGGAAATACAAACAAAACAAAAACCAAAAAAAAAAATGCAATGAAAATTCCTAACAAGTGTTTTTCTTTACAGGCCCAATGGGGAGAGAGGAAAAGCGGCGAGAGCAAGTCGTGGCCCAGAGAGAGAGGGCTTTTCAAGTGCGAGCGAGAGTAAAAGGCCAGGAAAAGCTCCGACGCTGGCTTGGGCCGCTGGCGAGGCAGCTCAGGAGTCGTCGGGTCAGTCACATTGAGATTCCTGGCCAGCAAACGACACGGGCTCCCAGAACGGCCGCGGCGCGTGCTCTAGAAAAGGAAGGCTGGAAAAGCGCCAGCAGCAAACGGTAGAACGCCAGAAACGCTGCTGTCACAGTTTCCACCTAAGTCGAAGGAAAACAAGTCAAAAGGCTCGCTCAAGTGGCAGTTGCTTTTTTCGGGCCAAGCCAGCCAAGCGCTTCGTGTGTGTGCCTCTGTGAGTGTACCGCACAGTATCTGTGTGACTGCCCTCCGCGCCCCAGCGTGCGTGTGTGTGTGGCGTTGTGTTGTGTATCTGTGTGTGCGTGCGTTTTGTGTATCCGTGCTCCAAATTTATACCCAGCATATTTTTGCACATTTAATTGAATTAAGTAAAGGGCTGAGCGGACACAGAGACGAGCGTCGCCATCGCCATCGCTGTCAGCGCAGTTCCGTCCAGTTCCAGTCTGACCCGTTCGTCCGCCCGCTATCTTTATATAAGAGAAAAGAGCGCAAGACGGCGAGAGAATTGCGTAAAGTTTGTGTGCCGTGTGGCTGTGCCGTGGGAAAATGACATTAAGTGCTTAAGTAAATTATATAAAAACATTAAACGCCTCGCCAAGCATCCATAACATAACGCATCCGAAGCGACAGCTGTGCAGCCTGGAAAAACAGTTCTCCTTCTCCACCTTCGCCTTGGACGCTTCTTCAAGATAAACGGATTCGCCAGGCAATTTCCCTTCTGAGCTGCCTGCACAAGGCAAAATGAAAAATTCAGACAAAACCGTCCCAAGTTGTCACAACTGGTCTGGTGTGGGCTGGGGTGGACTGGCTGGGTGGGCTAGATTTTCGACTACTGTCAAGGTGGGCGCCCACCTCAAGGCCTAGTCACTAACCCTAAACCCAACCACAGACACAGGGAAACATACACACGCTCGGAGCGACGAAAAAGTATCTTGGCGGGCGTTTTGTTTCCATTTTCAGGAGCGCATTTGTGCTTTCCAAGAGCAGCACATAAAAAAATCTAAAGCATTTTTGATTACATTTTATTAGCAAATCAGGGATGCTAGAAAAATTTTTTAGAATTATGAAATTAATTAAAATAGTATGCAAAGTTTAGCTAAAAAGTACAGAAAAACATCTTATAAACACTTAATTTGGTTTTCTTAATAGTTGACAGGTTTCTTTTGTTAGACTTTAAAGGAAATTAATTTAAGCAACGGATACTTGATGGTAAACCTGTATGTTGAAATGGAATCCTTTTCGTCTTAAGTTATTCGCAAGATCCGACTTTCAAGCCGCTGACTGTGAAACAAGAAATCTGCAGAGTCGCTCTTCTAAGACCCTTAACCTTTTCATTCAGAGACCGGGAATAGCTTACAAATTAATCCCCTATTTTCTCCGTGTCCCAGGTGGCTTTCTCTGTGGCTGCCTCTGTCGCTGTTGTTGTAATTGTTGTTGTTGTTGTTGCTGCTGCTGGTTCTGCTGAGCAGGTGTCTGACTGCCACAGTTTTTGGCGTCACTTTCGTTTTCGTTCTCGCATTGCCCTCGCTCAAGTGCTGTGCTTGACCATAACCACTAAAAATGTCACATTGCGTATACGCCGCGTGGTGTCCTCGACCGCGGTGGGTGCTCTTGTGTTGTTACTGTTGCTTGTATTTGCGTTGCTTTGTTGTAAGCTCTTTTACTTTGGACACCAGCACCCCCGCAAAGCTGCTCTCTCTCTCTGTTTTTCTGTGTGTGTGTTTCTCGCGGGACTCTGCTCTCTTTCTCTGCTGGGGGGAGGGCACACTTTCTCTCGTTCAGCTGTTTGTTTTGTTTTGAATCGCGTTTCGCCCCGGAACGGCTGGAGGAATGTGCTGTTTATCCGTGTCTGTCTGTCGGTCGGTCGGTTGGTCATCTGGTCACGTTTTGCGCCACCTCCAGCTCCTCAAGAACATGCCCGCATGCCCGGCAATTTAAATTTTATTGTGATTTTTATTCTCGGAAAGAATAAACAGAGCGCGCCGCTTTTCTTAGCTCTGCTTTATAGAGCAATTTGGCGCCTAAAAGTATGCTCCGCCACGCCAATAAAAGCGATGTGTCTACATTAGCCTGACGAGACTTCGGGGAAGGGTGGGATGATAAAAGATGAAACTTGCCAGCAATTTAATATTTAATCCTCCTGGTTGTACTTTGATGTCCCTTTGTAGCCGAGCCTATGTTGTGCATAGTTGTTGGCCGACGACGACACATTAAAATAACTTTTTCACATTGAGCAACCCATTCAGTGCACAGTGAAAAAAGTGTTATGAAAACTGTAATAAACTTTGGCAGGTCGCCCTTGAAAAAAGTGTTAGCAGTTCATTTATGAAAACTGTAATAAACTTTGGTATATTGAATTTTAAATTCAATAGTGTGTTAAAAAATAGTAAAACTATAAAAATATATGAGTTTGAAATCATTTTAAAATTGTGTCCTAAAGTATGCTACAAACTTTTGAACCTTACCAAGACGAAGCTCAAATATTGCATATTTGGTGCCATATTTATAATTGATTTTAAATCTCAGGGGTTTTTTGGAAAAACTTGAATTGAAGGCCTGCTATTTGTGCTAACTGCGAACGAACCAAAACTTTGCTCAATTCACCGCTTGGATTTCCTCGAATTCTGCCAGTTAAGTCAATGTCTTGGCATTCGGCCAATGGCAAGGCAACCCAGCTGCTCGCTCCTCTAGCCACCCACTCAGCCCCCAGGGCTTCCGCTTCCGTTCTGCTGGGTATTTGCTACATTTTCGGCTGTCTCCTGTCGGCTGGCAGTCTTTTATGCCCGCAAAAGGGGGGCTGGGTTGGCGGGTAAGAGCGATGAAATTTCCATATTCCTCGCATTAGCCAACGAGCGGCGTCTCTGCTGCGCTGAGTGACTGCTCATTAAAATGCTATAAGTGTATGAACAATTTGCATGTTGCACGAGGTTCGAGCTGGGAGCAGAGCACTACGAGCTATGCGCTCCGAGCGTCGGGTCCCGCGCTTCCAGCTGAATAATTAACACCCCAGGCAAGACCTGTTGGCATCTGCTGCATGCGCACTATGCTTTCTTTATTTTTCGCTCAGGAGCGTACAATCGTTGAGTCGGCATTCTGGTAGATAAAGTCCAGATAGTTACGGATGGCCAGGAAGCTGGCCATGATTCGTTTATCCTCCCAACGCCAGTCCATCATCAGGCCCACGAGGTAGAAGTTCTGTGTGGCGTGATTCTTCACCTGCATCCCAACCAGCGGCGCTCCAAGGTAGAAGCGCTCCGCCTTGTTCAGGTAGCCGCAGACCGTGGTACTGCTGGTCACCAGCGAGCTGACCTTCGACTGGCAGAAGGAGCGGCTGTGTGTGTTCACCCAGACCTTCAGTCGAAGATCCTCCACGGTCCTTAGACCGGCCACTATGAATGTCTGAGCCACCAGAGTCTGGTTAACAAGATGTGGCGGCGGCATACAGATGGGCATCACGTTCGCATTCAGCTTGGCGTCCCGCTGCAGGGTGAGCACCGCCAGGCTGTTCTTCAGCGTCAGGGAATCGTACTCCGGATGAATGGCTACTTCGGCCAGCTTGATCTCCTGGGCCGGGCGCACGCAAAATCCATCCGGGTCGCAGGAGGGCTCATTGATGGGGGTGCTCTTGTTGTAGACGCCCAGGTGCACGGACAGGCCTTCCGCCATGCCATTATACTGGACGAAGCAGTGGGCGGGGGCCAGCACCGTTCGCTTGGATATCAGCACGCCCAGGCAGCCATTCTCCCGGATCTTGCCCTCGAAACCTGCCAGTGTCGGTGGGACTGTATTCTCTCATCCGATAGATAGATCTCAATATCACAATGCTCACCTTTGATAAACGTGATCCGTGCCAGCCACTGCTGCTCCGTGGGATAAGCAAATCTAGACTGCTTGAGCAGGTTGTCCTCATCGAAACTACCGCACTCAACGGTGTCCTGGGCGGATTGCACCTCAGAGCCAATCCGGAGCAGCCCCAGCAGCAAGGTGATCAAAGCGCATTGTCCAAGCATTCTAAAGCGCAGCTCAAAGTCAACTGACTGCGCGCTGGGAAAACTTGAAAGTCTCCGACTAGGTTTCTCAATGCAACGCAGTGGGGTTTATCCAGGGGATTATGATAGATATGAGCTTGGGTACACGGAGACAAATCCACTGAAGCTTAACATCTGAAGTATAATCAAAAGTGAATTTACTGGTAGTGCGGCTTAAAAATACGATAATTACTTTACGATATACTATTTTTGTGGGCTAATATTTAAGAGCCACAACAAAGGCTTTGGTTTTAAAATATGAGTTAACTAAAGCGCCTTATAAGCTTGCCAGCATGTGACATATTTTCTTTCTGTGTAGCAAGTTGTTTTTCTAATGGCGCCTCTAATTAATGCTATTCAATTACATTAATCTTAATAAAAACCCGTTTCCGATACGGAACTTTGGGCAGCTCCCATCACGATGCATCGGTAATTTTCCAAACACCACAAACATCTTGCTTCCTCGACGATATATTTTATTGGAAATTTGCAAGTACATATTCATGGACAAAGTTGTGCAATATGTCAATGAGTTGTGGCATCTTCTGCCTATTTCATCGCAGAGGTTTCCATTATCCACGGGCGGGCTTGGCGCACATCCTGATAGATTTGTGTGGTGGCATCTCCGGAATCCACAGTCCGAACTAGCAAGGCCACCAGGTAGAAGCTTCGCGGCACTTCGCGCTGCACATCGACGTCCATGAGCGGTGCACCCGGAAAGTACTTTGTTCGCTTCACAGGGAAGCCGCACAGCTGGTACTCCGGAGGCAGGATGGACTCGGTGCCGGCTATCAGCGACTTGCACTTCTGCCGGGACACCGTCATGGCCAGTCCCTTGCCCTTGCGCGTGTCGTCCGAGTTGAAGCCAGCATAGTGCAGGTTTCGGTTGATCAAAGACTCCGGCTCCTCGCCACCCTGCATGCAGATCGGCCTTATCCAATTGTTCCACTTGATGGGCTCTGAGAGGCGCAGGACGGCCAGATTATAGTCGCCGGTGTCCTTGTCTGAGTTCGGGTGCACCGTGATCCTGTCGACAGAGCGCGGCACGGGTGGTGGCGTGCAGAAGCCCAGCGAATTGCATTCCAGCTCATCCCCAGGCGTAGCATTTACGTCCCATATGCCTAAAAGAACGACGGCTTTGGTGTTTCCGGAGCGGGTCTTAAAGCGCTTCACACAAGAGGCAGTGGTGAGGACGTGCAACTCGTTGATAATGACCACGGAGCACCCGGCCTTCTCGTAGCGGTCACCTAAAAGGCGTCATGATTAAATGTTAGTTGTAGTCTCAAGTCTTAGAATGGGGAAATATGTAACTAAACTATCTAAACTGACAAACTTACTTACCCTTGTCCTCCGTGAGGAGGCCCACCCAGGGCATCTCGGAGGGCTCCGTCTTAATGGCAGTGGTGTACATCAATTTCTCCTCGAGGCGCCCGCATTGGGATTCCGCCAGGGCCAAGGCTGTCATGACAGAATGTACGCAAATGTGTCTGGTAAAGATTTAACTTGAAGGCGCAACTCACCCGCCAGCAGAGCCACAACTAGTAGCTGAACAAGTTTTCCGCTCCCAAGCATTTCCATGTCGATGTGGTCCCAGTGCTCAGAGTTGACTAAGCTGTGTTTCCCAGACCGAACAAGCTCAGCTTGTCATAGAAGCTATTAATTAGCAATGCCAAATCTCTCTCACTCTCCCATGTTGTTAAACTCAGTTTCCGTATCGATTTCATGCTGGTCTCTCAAATCGATAGAATATTGCCAATAGTACTGGGTGAAACAGGCAATTATCAGGACCCTCATTATATAGCCATTAGGGCCCTCTTTGTTCCTGTGTCTATACGCTCCCCGAGAACCCCGGGATGTGCATTTGCTCAAGACCTGCCTCCAACTAGGCTGAATAATTAATGTTTCAATTAGAATACTATTATCGGGGGCAGGCACAGACCGCTCAGCGGGATGCGAAGGTGAAGGGCAGCGAAGGACATTGTAATTTACCCGGCCTCGAGGAAGGGCTGGACTTAACACTCTACTAAAATGCTTACAAATTGCCCGGCCAGATCCGGTTGGCAGTTTATTGTCCACTCAACCAACTTGACCTGCTCGGGCCGGGGCGTTCATAATTCGCATTGTTATGAATCCCACTGAGGCCCACCCAGACCCCCACATGTTCCTCCTCGTCTTTGTGGGCATCCAATCAATGTGCTCCTAGTTGGGCCCGGACTTTAATGAACGACCGGCTGTTGGTTGGCTCTTTGCTGGATGGCCGGCCATTCGGCAATGCTCGTAAAACTTTGCTGCCCCAGCCTTGAGTGTGGCCGAGGCGGCGGAAATGGAAAAGGCGGCGGAAATGGAAAAGGGGAGACGGAGACGGCGACGGAGAGCCATGCAAATTGTTTGGACCCTGAGACGACTGAGCGTGGGCATTGGGTGCGCCTTTAGCTTGTAAAGGGTCGAGTAATGGCCTCCCACTTGCGTGTGCCTCAATCCTTAATCGCTGGGAGCACGTGAGCAACCAGATTCTAGGCTCCTGAGCAACCGCTGCAGGGTTGTAGCACGGTTGCCCGAATCGAACTGAATCATTGATTAGGTCTCGCAGGACCTCATTTTAAAGCGTAATTTTAAGGCAGCCTGAATATTTATTTAAGGTTGAAAGAGTCAGGTTTATGTTTTACATAGTTTTTCTAGGAACATTTTCTTAAAACGAGGAATTAATTGAAGAAACTTGAAGCCCTGACCCGCGAGTCAGTAATTTCCTCTTCTTGCCCGGCACACGAACAGAATGTAAACAACGCACCAGTTAGCTCACATTGTAATTTTGCGACTTACTTTAGACTTATTTAAAGTGTAATAACTATTTCTTAATTTCTCATTTCTTAAGTCATAGTAAAAAGTGTATGCAAAACAATAAGAATTGTAATTTTTTCTTCTTCAAAATATTTCCTACTCAAACAAATATAATTCTAAGCAAAAAATGTATCTCTTTCGCCTTAACAACCTTCACCCACGATTTATTAAAGCTCTGGAAAGGCTTAACATTGTACATTCAGAAAAAGCAGTAGACATAGTTCAAGGATAATAACAATTCCCCTTCTCCTTAATTTTTTTAGAACCCAACCACTATGAGCCACAAAGGAGCGCGACAATGAGGCAGCATGACGCGTGACGGCGAAATTCCAGCCATCTTCAATCCGAAACGGGTGCGCACTCCTTCCGTGGTGGTCACCGGTGACTCATCCACGAATGGCCCATACAACAACAACAATAGCGGTGGCGGAGGCGGCGGAGCGGGAGCCAGCAGTAGCAGCTGCACAGCGGTCGTGGTCGCACCAGGATCGACTGCACCCAATGGCAGCGGCACTGGGGCAACCGGCAGCTGCGGCTTCAGCAACGTGCTCACCTCAAGCAACCCGCAAATAACCCACCAAGACTCGATCTCGTCGAGCCAGCAGGATCCCAATGAGGTGATCATCATACCGGCCGACACACCCACAAGTGCACCCGGCAGCCACAATGCGGGGCATCACTTTGGTGGCGACTCCAGCGACACGCAGACGGAGCAGCAGCAGGCCAATGGCCATGGGGAGGAGCCGGAGCTGCGTTTTCGGAAGCTGCAGGCCTGCAAGGAGTCCTGCTGCTCCGAGTTGGCCCGCAAGGTGAGGTCTTACAGCCAAGAAGGATTTGAGTGGATCCAATTACACACAGAAAAATATATTATTAATGCCACGTTTACTTCTCACACAGATGTACTTCGGCGTGTGCGTGACCATCCTGATGACCGCCTCCTGGGTGGGGGCCACCCACTGCATCAAGTACATGTACAAGTACAGAGCTCCATACGACGACGTGCTGAACGACGACCAGGACACGTCGTCAAGTCGCGCCGAGCTGAGCACGGAGCTGGAGGACATACTGGCCATCAGCGACTCATCGCTGCACCACGTCGAGGACGCCACCGAGATGTTCAACATACCACCGCGCCAGCCAGTCTACTTCAGTGCCCCGTTCTTTGCCGCCTGGTTTTTCACCAACTTTTCGCTGCTCTTCTTCCCCATCTACATCCTGGGCCTGGTATCCACGCGCAAGTGCGAGAAGTTCAGCGACATACTGGGCGACGTGCTGCGGGGTTTCCGGGAGCGCGGCTTCACAGTTGGTGAGTTGAGTGCGATGTCCATGAAGGCCTTCAATATTCCCCTGATCGTCTCCTTTCTGTGCAGGTCGCTTTCTCAACCGCTGCCTCTGCTTTTGCATTTTGTGGCTGGTCACCACCTACCTGTATACGCTCTCCCTGCACGTCCTCTATGCCACGGATGCATTGGCTCTGTTCGCCACAAATGTGGCCTGCGTCTACCTGCTCTCCTGGGTGATCCTGCACGAGCAGTTCGTGGGCGTGAGAGTGAGTAAACAATAAAAGAAATGATACATTTATAAAATTGCAACCTATCCCCCAGATCGTGGCCATCATTCTCTGCGACACGGGAATCGCGCTGCTCGCCTATATGGATGGGATCACGGAGAGCCGTACCCTGAGCGGCGTTGTCCTGGCCACGCTGGCCGGTGCCGGCTATGCCGTGTTTAGGGTGAGTTCACAGTTCGTCCTGCCTGTTCGTGTGCGGACCATGTCGTGCTCATGCTGGCCTGTCCCGTCGCTTTCCAGGTTATGTTCCGCAAGGTGATGGGCGATCCACCGGTGAGCCAAATCGCCTTCATATTTACCGCCCTGGGCTTTCTTAACGCCCTGCTGCTGTGGCCCGTGGTGCTGGGACTCTACCTGACTGGCACGGAAAGCCTGACATCGGAGAGCATACCCTGGAACCTGCTGTTCGCGGCGAGCCTCCTGCTCCTGGGTAGGGACTGCGCCCCAGCTCCTTGCATTTGTGCTGTGCTGCCAACTTTTATCGGTGTAATTAATTTTGATTGCAGTTTTCCACGTCCTGATGCAGTTCAGCGCCGCCGTAACATACAACATGTTTGTGACATTGGGTCTGATTACCGCTGTGCCCGTTTCTGGTGGTATGTACACGGACTTGCTCCTCGGGCTCCTCGGGCTCCTCCTCAACATGAATTCAAAAGGGGGTCTAAGGGGGCTGGGTCCCCTTCGGCATGACGGATTCCGTGACTATAAATTGTTTTAAATTGTGATATGAAATCCGGGCACTCATGTGGGGCACGTGAAACCATTTGATCCCACTAGTGGGGTAATGCGACATAAATTTTCACATACAACTGTATGTGTTATATTATTTACCAAGTTGGAATCATTTTTATATAAGTATTTGAACATATAATCGATTTTAAAAGTTAGTGACATGTAACAGGAGGGTATTACAACTTATAACAGGCAAAAGGATGCATTTCCGACCTTATAAAGTGCATATAAGCAAACTCCGCAATATTACTGTTTATTATTCGAACGAGATAGTTAAAGAACAGAATATTAATCTTATTCATTTTAATTTGTTATAAAAGAGTTTCAAATAGAATCGTATTTATATCATAGATTACTAGTAACTAATTCCATTTTCCCTCTTTTGGCACCTGTAGCCCTCGATGTCATACTGTACAGTGCGAACTTTGCGGGCATGAAGCTGGCCGGAGTCATTCTGATCGGCATCGGATTTTTCCTCGTTATGTTCCCCGAAAACTGGCCCGACTATATAACGCGATTGTTGCGGTAAGTGGGAAGCATATCTATATTTTACTCATATTGCTACAAACAATTGTTATGCCAATTAATATGCTAATTTTCTATATTTTTGTCAGAGTAAAGACTCGTGCGTGTTTGGTTTGAATATTTAACGGCCTCAGTTGATTTCGGTTGTAATTCACTTTGCGTTTCATTTCGAATATATTTTATTTGTTTTACTGCCACCGCCGTGTGGCATTAATGACTAAAGCAAACAATTAAATAAATCATCGAAGAAATTAAAGTTTCTACCCATGTTTGATTTTGATAAAAAGCCATTGATTTCCTGTATACTCACATAAACTATATATTTAATTTTATATAAACAAACATCTTGCAGAAAGAGCGTTCGTGCCATACTCCGTTACCAATGTTGTTGTGAATTAGCCGAAATTCGCTATGCTCATTCGGTAGGCCAAAAACACAAGCTAAGCCAAAAACCCATAACTAAAACCAAAACCAAAAACAAAATACAACCCTTGATCCAAGACACATTTTTAGATATTAACTAGAACCGTTTAGGTCAGCCTAAGATCTGTGTTTACACTAATAACCGATAATAACAAACTCTTTTCAACTCTGACTTGATAGTGCTAATGATAAGTAACAGAAACTTGGCAGATTTTTTACTGAATACACTACGAAAAAACTTCAATGATATCTTTAGGTCTACAAACATCCATATATATAACCCACAAAACAACAAATACAACACCTTGGCTTCCAAGTTTTGCGCTCACCCATGTTGAAAGAAATACCTAGACATGTGTATCTCTGTTACTCTATATATATTTACTTGCCTTTATGTACACCCGATTAACCATATACCGAAATATATACCTCTCTACACACACGTTTTACGAACATATATCTAAATATATATAAATATATCGTTACCGTTATAAAGCCGATCTACCAACACCAACTACCTCGGCTGTTGTGCAATTGATTGACAATCCCATCTCGTTGTTGTTCTTAACGTTTTTTGGCGCAGCCGTTACTATACATGTACTTATGTTAACTACCCGTATTGTTGATACTTTTGATGATTTCGTTACGTTCCGGCATATCAGCAACCCCCCACCCACCGAGCTCCAGACCGATCTCAGTGCCAATCATTTTTGTTTTGACCCCGTCCTTGTTGTGTAAGATATATCCCAATATCTGGATGTTGGTTGCTGGTGTCGAGGCTCGATTGTAGTATCGTTCGTTCACACCTCAATACCTGTGTATACACACACACCCCACACACTCTACACACATTCACACAGTACACCCGCCTCTACGTATGTAGTTTGAGTTTTCGCTGGTGTTGCGAAAGTTTCCATGTAACGATCCACGCTCCAAGAACTACAAGAAGCTGGTGACTATGACTATGACTATGACTATGATGATGATGATTTGTTTGGCTGTGTTTGTTGTGTGATCTCTCCTGAATTGCAGCTTTTTCTGATTGGGTTGAATCTGTTGGCTCGGCCAGTACCTGTCTGTTGGTGTAAATACGTTTACTTTTCAGTTTTCTGTTCTTTTGTTCTGAAACTGTCTGCACCTAGCGAGGAGAGCGCAAGTTATGAAAGATAGATGTTATGCAGATGTTAAACCGCCGCATGATCGAATTTACCAAAACGGACCCCTCTTCGATCCAGAGACCTTTGTTTAACCACTTTTTGCCTTATTATTTCGTCCCAGAACTAGTGTTCAAGTCCAGGGATAGAGGGAAACCCAATAACCGAATAAGCTCCCCTTAAATACAATTAAAACCCTAAATAATGATGATATCCATTAAAATGCATTCAAATTGTTACCGATTGGCATGTTTGAACCGACCTTCGTTTCTCTATTCGTTTTCGTTTCGAATTGATGGTTTTTCGTTTTCCAAACTGATCTACTCTTGAGTTATACTCCTTTATTTCTGTGCGATCTGTCTGTCTTTAAACTAACTTTAAATTCTTCAAGCTCTACTCTATGCTATATACTGTACCTACTTCTATTATTATATAAAATACGTGTCGACATTTCTCAATTGTCTTTTTGCAGAAGCATCATAATGCTGGGTCACAATGCGAGGTGAGTTCCGTGATTAGGCTCAGCTGAGAATTGAATGTGTTTTTAACAACCTAAGCATAAGCAACACTTGGCCCGAGCGGTGAAAAGAGAAGGGTTTTTCGTTATAGTACGCCATATAGGAATACCTTACTCTAAATACCCAGCCAAATACCGAGACAACCAATCAACAAACTTACTTAAATATTTATCCAAATCCAACTGTAAGCGAAGTATGTTTCTTCATTCGATTTCGATTTCGTTTTAATCCTTAGACCCGGCTCTTGCCTAGACTTTTGATAATTCGGGTTTGATTTGGTTTTGTTTGGTTTCCGAGGGACTGCAACCGAAACTCCTACTTCCTACTACTTTACTCTCGCATCCAACTTTTAATTTTGATATTTCGATTCGTAAGCTAATCCAGAGTACAGTATGATAGATGATAGTCCTAGCCTTTGGTTCCCAGTCAAGTACGACTGGGTAGTCTCGGTCAGTCAGTTGGTAGCCCCTCGTTTGGCCCGCTGGTGCTAAGGTAAGTCGATCCGGGGGTCCTGCAAAGCCCACTGCCAGCTAATCGATCACCAACATCACCTCATCCGAACCCAAGCAAGTTAACCCAATCACTAATTCGCGAGTGGAGCCGCCGGAGTAGATGCAATGACCATGATCATGACCTTCCGTCGAATCAAAAAAAAAACTCCAAAAGGAGTTTGGTCCGAAATCATAGATTTTTAGCAGCTCTCTATTGGTAGAATCTCCTGATTTGTATATAGTAACACCGCTAATCTGTACTATTGCTTCTTTTCTTCTTGTTTTTCTCTTCACCTCTGCCAACACCTGCCTATCTCTCTTTTTCTCTCTCTGTATCTATGTATCTCTCTGGTCTATCTCCTCTTCTCGAACTGTTCTCTCTCTCTCTCTCTCTCTCTATTTCTCAACACACACACACACACTCGACACCTGATTTGGCCAACATTGCAAAATACACGGCAAAAAACGAATGTACATCACCACAACACACACACACACAAACACATCGAACATGTAGCGGTAGGCCAGCGCTTTGTAAGCGAGACGCTATAGTCACCGGCCCGTCCACCAGATATGCGCAGCGGCACATCACGCGCACGCACCACATAAGCTAAGGGCTTGCGGCGAGTCAATTGTTAATTGTACAGAAGCAAAAGCAAAACAAAAACAAAAACAGAAAACAGAAAACAAAAACATAACACGACAAGAAAACGTATATTTTGTAAAAAGATTTTGAAAAAACAAAGCCGAAAAACCAAAGCCAGGCCAATGTAAAACCCAATTGCACCACTTGCCAGAACGGGGTAAGTACGAAAAGAGATTGCATTGCTATCGATAAGTAAGATGCTGCAAGGTACAGTTGCCACTCGTAGAAATAGTACCGAACCGGAAGTCATCTCCTGTTTTGTTTTGTTTCGTCTGATCTTCCTCCTCTTCCTTTGACATACCCCCAAATTATGCGTTCTTTTCTCTCTCCCCTCTTTCTCTCTCTCTATATATATCTCTATATTTCTGCCTGGACTCTTTTTGGATTCTGCCCGCCTCACAGATCGCAGCATATCTATGCTACCCATTACAAACACAATCGAAAGTATTACGCGGTCAAAACCAACTCATATGTGGTTTGAGCCAATATCGCATGAAACCTTCAGGGCGGCCAGCGTGTGGCTCCCGACTGTTTTTGCTTAGGCCCACGGCCACTGCCACGCCCACGCATCCCCCCCCCCAGAAAACCAAACAAGAAAAAGTTTTTACAACTGTTATGCGACTGTTAAGATCACTTTTGTACCAAATAAAATACATTTAGTACCCTTCGAGTTTCAGACTGAGAAACTAAAACGAACTAACCGGTGAGAGCGCCCAATATTTGTTTTTGATCAAACCTTTGACTCACTAGCCTCACCCATAGATCCCGACTGCATTTACCCCTGTACAGCTCACTATCTATCTATATCCAACATCCTATTTTTCGGAATCTCTCTTTTAATCTCTTTTTTAAGTTTCGTTGCTTTGTAATGTTTGCGAATTGCCTATATTGTTTGAGAGTATTTTTGCTACTTCGAGCTACTTATGAGATTTGTGGAGAGCACAGCTTAATGTAACTATTTGTGGCACCCGTAACTTGAACCACCCCGCTTAACCCCAACACCCACTCCAGACACCACCAACAACACCACAACAAACACACACACACACACAACGAATTTGTAAATAACCAAGACACGACATCAGTAAAAAATCAGTAAAAAGTCTTAGCGCCTAGGCTATGGAGTCTGTGCACTGCAGGACACGTGACCCCGATGCCCTGCAGTGCAGAGTCCAAGAAATATATAGTCGTGCAAGTGCGTACTCTATGTAAATGTGAGTGTTTGTAGCGCCAACTGCATATAGTTTAACCCAAATGCCTAGAGAATAAAATAAAACAGTGCTAATGCCAACTGACACAGATGAATGATGAAGAACCTTGAGACGATCGCTGAGCCGGCCGATACTAACATGTGACACCTTATCTTTACCACAAAACAAAACAAAATCTCCCAAACACACAAACTCTAGATGGGGTCGCGGCCCTCGGAGCGGTACTTCAACAGGTCAGCATCCCACCATTATCGACTATCGGACGGGATACATAAGGTCCCATCTTCGTTCACCCTCTGGCCGTGTGAGATGACTGATCTGTCGCCGACCACCACTGGGTTTCTGCATGGCCACGGCAGCGCCAACGCACAGCATCACCAGCAACTTTTACACCACCAACAGCAGCAGCACCTCCAGCAGCAGTTCCACCACCGGCAGCACTCGCTCCACCAGCAGCACCTGCAGCGCCAGCACTCGCACACCTCGCTCACCAAGATCCATCGTCAGAGCAGCAGCCACAGTGTCCACGGCGGCGCTGGACGGGCGGTGGCTGCCGGCGGCACCACCGGACGACTCTTCTCCTACTTTGGGAACGAGCATGAGCACGAGCACGAGCGGAAGAAGTCGGAGACGTCGTTCTTCAACCTGGGCTTCCGCCGGAAGTCTACCGTGGTGTACTACGCCCCAACCGACTGAGCGGGGATTCCTTGCTCAGGCATATCAGGCGTGTTACCATTTAAGCAAAAGAATACAATCAGGCAGAATTAAGGATTTAAGTCGGATCCGCTCATAGTTTGTGTGTCATTATATCATAGTTAATGTCGTCGTTGTTGTTGATGTAAAAGTTAAATCGGAACACATGCAGTTACAATTTTGCTCAAATATAACACATTTAAATGCTACAGTTACAGATACAGATACAAATACGGATGCAGATGCAGATGCAAGTACAGATACACACCTGCACGGCGACTAGAGTCTCCCTCAGCGCCAGTCAGCCGAGTCCGCAGAGTCCGCGACCCGCATGCCCGTTGCCCATGCCTCGCCTTGAATCTCAGTCTCAATTCCAGGACGGCAAAGAAACCCAGAAAGGAGCCCGCAAAACGAGCTCAAAAGTGCCCCGAAAGTTAACTATATACGGTTATAATTTAATACTCATAACTATTACGAAATTGTGTAAGGAATCGAAGCCAATTGTTTTTAGCAATTATATACATACATTAAATATTACGGAAATGATAATAGTCAAATATTTTAAAGTGGATTCACCCAATGGCACACCTTAAGAAGAAAACGATAACGATAGCGACGGAAACGAACAAGAAATCCAACTTATGTAAGGCAAATAGTTGATAGTTGACATTCACAAGTAAAGATCTAACTTCACCCGACAAAGGAACCCATTAATCTGTAAGCTCATCTAGGCACTAAATCCGAATGGTTTTTCATTTAAACTTAAACCTAAACTCAACTGTAAATTCGATTTTGTTTTAAGGTTTTTATTTGTGAAAGTGCGAACTGAGTGTGAACCGAGTCAAGAACAAAGCGAAGTATTAGTATTTTTTAAATGTTTATGTGTTGTTCGTAATTTGTAATTCGAAGTGTTGTAGAGTCGAAATGAATCAACGAGGATACTGATACTGTTATATTGACGCGGCCTCTGATCTGAACCCCAAACAGGGGAATCCCACCTCCTGTGTGGGCGCATTCAGATCGGAGATGTCGCCTGTTATATGTATGTACTAAGTTGTGTAGCCACATCCAATAATTGATTTGTGATAGTTTTTAAAAATGTTTGATATCCAACTGCATACACTACAAACTTTTACCTGCCCGCCCCCCGAACAGAGAGGCAGAGGTATAGCTGCGATGTATTTAGATCACACAAAAGACCGAACACGAAATAAATAGTTAAAGAAAATATGTAAAAGATGTGGTGTTTACTATTTATTTACCTTAGAATGGGTTGGGTTGCTCCTCCCTTTCATTCCCGTAATGTCAGATTTCAGTGTGGAATTCTTTATGACCTTAGGTATGCATCCGCAATTCACTATGTGGTAAGCGAGAGATTCAGGTAAATGAATCGTTCACTGCTCCGTTCCATATAGAATTATGTACTATTCGCTTACCGATTTCCTCTGGAGAAAATAATTTAGAACTAAAATAAATCTTAAAATAAAAAATATATACATTTTTTCAGTTACCTGAATCGCTTACTGCTCCGAATAGAATTCTGTACTATTCGCTTAGCGATTTCTGGAGGAATTAATTTACAACTAAAATTTTAACATAAATCTTAAAATAAATTAAAAAATAATCATAATTTTTTTTCAATTTTCCACTGACCATTCTAGAGGAAATTCCTGTGGAGCAGAGAAGTGAAAGATTCACCACACAGGACTTCCTCCGATGGTTGCTGTATAAAAGGGGAAGGCACTTACAAATTCGCCATAAAAGTTGTACATTTTCTTGACCAAAAGTCCCAACAGGCTCAGCTGGCCTTGGTTCACCTGTCACTTATCTGAACGCACAGCTGCCAATGTAGCTTGGGTTTGAAAATTTCTCAGTATTAAAACATCAACCGTTCAAATTAAATCTCCTCCCCTTCCAAAAATTTTGTTTAAATTCTAAAAGGATCAAAAATAAATCAAAGTCCAAATTAGAAATTACTCTTAATATTTCGCGGATAGGACAGACGATTGATTGCATAGGTTCGACAGCGCGAACACAATTGAAATCGAGCCAGTGCAGTCAAGGAACCGCGATAATATATAGAAGAAAACGAAATCGGTGGAGAAATTGCGACGCTCGGCGAATTGACGCGACGGGCGGCGTTAATTGATATCGGAGTTCCACGATCATTTGTTTTTTGCTTCTTTTATTCCCTAAAATATCATCTATTGTGGTAACTTTCGCATTTTCATACGATCTGAGAAATTCAAACATTGGATTCTGATTTTTGATTCGAGTACTCAATCGTGATACGTTAAAATTGTAAAGCGTAACGGAAATTGATATCTGGAAGAGTAACTGCATCTGAAGGAGCACATGCAAGATGAATAAGTTTGGTGAGTCGCATTGTTTTTTTTTTTTTTTTTTTCTACAAAATCATATATTTGAACATTTGTGGAGTGTGTAGAACATAGAGTCGTTTACAGTTATTAGGCACTTAGGGTTCTATTCATTAGGCTAGAAAAGAATGATGCATTGCTGTAAAAAGTCCTGTGATTGCTCTCTTTCGACACTTAAGACTAAGGTAGATTCATAATACAAGATGCACTACTCATTGGACGGACGGTACGATACAGTCAGAGTTATAGTCTGTAGTTTTACAATTATTCGAGCAATTATTAAGTTAATTCGATTTTATAAGGCACAATGGCTTCTTGCTTTGTACTCAAGTACAAATCGATTGTGGAATGTCGTGGGGACATTACCATCACACCCAAAAACAAAACCAAAAGCGGACACAGCCAGGCACTCGAACGTGTTCCGGCAGACGGAGGCATCCTTCGGAAGGGATATAGAAATGGAAAGGGAAATGGAGGAGTTGCCCGAATGCTGAGACAGTTACTGCCCACCGCTACTGCCCTGACTGAAATGACTATGAAAAATGTGTGAAAAATATTTTTTGTGCCCCTGTCCAGCTCTCTACCTATGGCCATGGTCGGTTTTTTAATGAAAAAAGCTGGAGATTTCTTTTTTGCCCTGGCCGAGGAGACCAAGTGGCTGATAAACTGGTTCCTGCGGCGCATAGAAAAAGTTCTCAGGGTACAGATAATAAAAATTCAAGCGCATATGATAATCAAGGCGCAAAAAACAAAGAGCGGAAAAAACGGCAGCATCATCGGCATATACATTTAATTCAGGCAAAAAAAAGAAGCGAAATATAAAAAAAAAACTCAGCCAACGGACCATCGACGCGATTTAATATAAGAAAAACACGACGGCAGGCGTTGAATTTTTTGTGCCATCCGTTGGCTGGAAGTGAAAAAAGGTGTGCATGCGGCGCAAACAACCCTCAGCTTGGACCTGGATGGACCTTTCCGATGGGTGTAGGTACGGGGCCTAACTGGGTTCCGATGTTAACAGGTTTGCGATCGCAACACACACACACAGCTGTGCGACTTCACGGACATTAGAGAGGATCTCCGAAGGAGCAAAAGAATGGCAATAGCGTTTCCGTAATCTGAGCGGAGTAGGCGCGGCTGTTTGCGCTTTTCTGCCGACGCTGCCGCTGCTCTTGCCTCTGCCTCTGCCTCTGCCTCTACTTCTGCTTTTGCTTCTGCTTCTGCCGCCTTTGATAGAAATGACAAATAACCAGATTCATTGTAATAGATTATGTCTACAACTTAATCGCCTTGCAGATAAATGATGACAATGTTCAAAGGGAGCCTGGCTGGCTGTGGCAGCTCGTTTTGTTTTTGGGTGTCAATTTTGTGTCTGTCTTGCTTTGTAGTTATATATATATGTATATATATCTTTTGTGGAGAGATTTTATGTGAGTTTCGTTTGGACGGAAGTTGGAATTAGTTATTTGGCATGCGGCTGCTTAACTAAACCTATACAACAGGGTAAGGGTGAGCCCGATTAGCCCAATTACCAGTCCCAGCGCCGACTGCAGACCGGCGGCGCCGGCCAGCCGACACTTGAACATATCGTAGCGCGTCTCCTTATCGGCCACTATATTCTGGTACTCGGCCTCCACGAGCTGGCCGTCATAGTAGGTGATGAGATCCTCGAACGGATACTCGTAGCCCTGCAGGCACTCGCACTTGTAGCCGCCGGTTTCATAGCCACGACCCATTATAGGAACGCACTGAAATTGAATAAATAAATAAATATAAAGAATCATTTAGACCTTAAGTAGGAGGATCATTTCTTTGGAATGACAGAAAATATTAATATATCGACAATATAAAAATAGATATTTTGCACTAGATTGATAGTTTGTTACTTATCTGACCATTATAATCGGAAAACGACGAATTAATTATAGATAGTTTTGATATTTTTTAATATCGATAGAGCAACGTTAAATTCAAAGTTATTCAATATTTAAAATTTAGAATTTCTATATCTTCTGCTTATATTTAGTCGATATAAAATATTCCCCTTAATATACAACCCCGATTTCACCCTTTGCGTATACTCACGTAAGATGACTGTTCGTCGCACTTGTGCGTATCCTTGTAGGCATTCGGTTCATAATACATGTCCGGGCATTGGTTGATGTCCAGCTGCAGCATGTCCATGGAGACGGCCACCACACCCCTGCACAGAGCAAACAAATTAAGTCAGTTTAATTGCTCGAATTTGCATCACAATGCCAACGAGAGTCGGGAGTCAGGAGTCACAAGCCAGAAGTTAGGCTGTCTTGTCAACACTCCAAAAATTAGACAATCAAATCCTGGGCATTTGCATGTGAATGGAACTGGGATAGGGATCCGAGAAGTGGAAGTGGGACTGCGCCCTAAAAAGGGGTTTGAGCGGCCCGCGACGGCAGCACGCATCGGACCGGCCCAACGAGTATATTAACCCCACCCCTAGGCCATTAGGCCACATTCATACATCCCCTCTGCTCATTCTCGTACTCACTTGAATTCCAGCTTGACTTTGAGGCTGTCCCAGCCGAAGAAGGGCGCCGCATAGGTCACCAACCACTTCTTCACGTATCCGTCGCAGTCGAACTGCGGCTGCGTCCAGTAGCCGTGCTTGATGTTGGCCGCCCTGTAGAAGTTGGGGTAGTGCTCGTACTTCTGCTGGTATTCACCTGTCTCGTTGTGCCGGATCTTGATCTTCATGTAGAAGGTCTCCAGGTCGTCAAAGTTGGTGTTCCAGCGCTGCTTGAGGAACTTGAAGTACTTCTTCTCCGTGTAGAGCTCGTGCGTTTTGTTGATGCGCGCCAGGTCCTCCACCTTGAACTTGCGCGTGTTGAGCTCCGTCTTGTAGGCATAGGGTGCGAAGTAGGTGCGATTGGTGAACTTGTTGCGCTCCCAGAGCGTCGATGCCGACCACACCTTGCTGTCGCCCAGGACAATGGCCAGGGTCTCGCCGATCATTTGGTCCTCGGTCAGTGGCTTATCGGCCACACGCTTGCCGGAGTACACCTCGTTGGGATCCGATACCTGTCAATGGAGAGAGAGAATCTGGGTGTTAGTTTCAATATTGGGGGCAAAGTTTCCCCCCATTTCCCCACAGCATTTCAATGCCAAAGTACAGAGATCGAGCTGAAAGCTGGCTCTCATCCCCATAATTTTCATCGCATCTCGATGCTGCTGCTGCTGCTGCTGCTGCGGCTGGCCTTTAATGAAGACGACGCCTTGTGGCGAACCCGTTTTTCGTGTCCTCTGCGCTCAAACTAATGAATTTAGCATTTGGTAATGGTTTGACACTGAATATTTAATTCACGCCGCGCGGCTGGCAACGCAGAACGTATCAGCCAGCAGGAGCAGCGGCATAAACCGAGAAACTGGCATTGCAGGAAATTCGAGGAAGTTGAATTACGCGTGGAAAATTATAATTTACACTTGAGAAGTTTTCAAGAGCCGCAGTCTTCGTCGTCGTCGTCGTCGTCGAAGGCTCTTAATAGGTGTCGGGTTATCAATTATTGCTCTTCATTTAGCGTGAAGGCGAGAAGCGCTGGGAACGCATCATCTGGATCGCTGGCTTACCTGCAGGAAGGCGCTGATAAAGTTGGCCAGTCGCACGGCCATCTTGGCTTCGTTCTCGAACTGCTCCTGGGCGCCGTAGCTGACATCTCCGCGCAGAATCAGATCCTGCGGATGGAAGCTGCGGAAACGAGATCACAATTGAAATTAATAACTAACAAATCTGATCTGTAAGGTTATTCTCTTACTTTTTGCAAGTGCGGTAGTTAACGCCATGGATGAACTTCAGGGCCTGATCTATGTTCAAGTGCTCGGCGTGGAGAGCCCTCGAGCCGGTGGTGTAGTTCTGATACTCCGGGTGCCTGTCCAAGTACTTTTGCCGTATGTGATAGGGCGCCTTTTCCCACTGAATGGGCAGCTTTTGGATCCCTTAAAGAATAAATGAGGTAGAATTAGAGTAGCTCAAGGATGTCGGCAAGTTTTCCGCAACATACAGCCAATACTGAGGCAGTCGTATTCGTTGTAGTACTGCTCCGCCGACGCCCGCTCCACGATCTCGCCGAGGTACGGCCGCCGCACAACATTGGGCAGCCTGAAGCCTGGTTTACAGCGACACTGATAGCCACCGCGGCGGAAACCCCACCCTTGAAGCGGTTCACATTCCGTTGTTTCCTTTTTACAGCGCGCCGTATCCGCAAAGTGATTCGGTCCCTTGTTGCCTTCGCCCAAAGGACACTGATTGATATCTATACGTTCAAAGTCCATCTCCAGCACAGAAACAGCAGTGTATCTACGGATTAAGATGGTTAGGAGCACAGTCGACATGACAATAATAGTAACTACGCTTACTTTGGATACTCAATGTGCCGGAACTGGGTGTGGCGGGGATAGATATCCGCAATGGGCACCACGGCGGCCACCAGCCACTTGTTGGACCGCCCACAGTCGAAGTACGGCCGCGTGAACTTGATCGGACCCGGGTTCTCCTCAGAGCCAGGCGGTCCGTGGAAGGTGTACGTCTCGTTCGTGTTGTTCGCATACCGGATCTCCACTTGATACGTGATCTTCGTGTCGTGCCGCCCCTCCACGTTGTCCGGCAGCCAGGCGCGATACCACTCGTTGATCTTGTACAGATCGTGCGTGTAGTCCTTCGATATGGAGTCGGGGTGGTGGGCGCCCAGGTCCTGCACGTCGAAGGTGTTCCACGTGGAGATCTTCTGCAGGTGGATGGGGTCGTTGAAGTCGTCCAGCCGGAAGGTTCGAGGCCCGAACCTCGGGAAGGTCTTGTTGAAGAAGCCGCGGTACGACGAGGAGTACGAGCTGTTGGGCGAGAAGTACACGGCCGAGGCGTTGATATGCGGGTTGGCGGAGACATCTGCCACCGTGGAGAGGAAGTAGTACATCATGCCCGGATCGTAGGTGTCGTTGATGGCGGGACGAATGAAACGCGACTGCAGGATATAGCTCCAGAAGAAGCTCCTGCTCAGCGCCATGTTCTGCAGATGCAGCAGCGCCGTTCGATTGGGAAAGACCGGATTGACGTTCACCTCCTTGATGTCCGGCTTGTGGGAGACAGCGTCCAGGGGCATGAACAGGTCCGAGTGGTGCTGGATGGGGCAGTTATCCGCGTTCACCTTGTCGAACTGCCGCTTGATCTCATCGAAGGCGTCCCGCGCCTGCCACTCGTGCTGGGCAAACACGCCCACGGCGAGCACCAGCATGAAAAGCAGGTAGCTGCGCCCCAAAATCGACGAGGGGAACATATTTTGTTCGTCTGCACACAAATTACACAAATAAAACGTTCAGCTAAGTTAAAAATTAAACATAAAACGAGATTCTAGGGCGCGTCTCACGCCAAGCCACGATTAGTAATAGAAAATTATGTTTGCACTTGTTGGAACTACGCCCTCATAAACTGTTCTAAGCTGTTATAAAGATGGTGGATGGCTTTGATGAATGCGGGTGGGTAACTCAGCTAAACCAAAACAATCACCTGTATGTGGCAGTGTTATTAGTAACACTGCTTCAATCGATTCCGGCTTAGAAAATCGATGTTTTAATTATGCATGAAAAAAATTCAAGCAAAAAACATCCTAAGGCAACAAATTCTTAAACTGAAATAAAATAATAAATAGGATTAAAATATTATATTTTATTTGGCTAAAAAATCAGAGAAAACCGGTTTGGAGAAAGAAATTTCTTTGTGTGTCTCTAAGCATAAGTTAAACATAAAATAAAAAGTATTTGATTTTCAGAATCATTTAGCTGATACATTCTTTTAATAATTCATTTATTTTTCCACATTTTTTCAATGTCTCAAAACAGTGTTGTAAAGTGACCAAAATGGTCTTTGCTAATCATCGATATATATAACTATCGATTATCGAACTAGCGGTCACAAAAATGGTTTAAAATTGTAATAAAAACTGAAATGTTTTTTGAGTAGCCTTTAAATCAGGTCACATGTGCCAGTTGGTGACAATTGGAGCTTTGCCAACAATATGTTGATGCATTGACCTTTTTTAAGCACAAGAGGTTAAAACAAATAGAAATACTAAGTATTCGCTTTTAGTTTATTTAATATGAGTTTTACTGGGTTGTAACGGCTTGCACATGGTTCATTAATTCAATATTGCAAATCTGCCAGGCTTTCCACGTTGTAAAGGGAAGCTGTCCCGCCCATTGAGGAAATCGAATTTCGTTGCTTAAATTGAGGGGCGTATGTGAAATTTCGTAAAAAGGGGATTTCTTGTATTTATTATGTATGTTTATATATTTAGTTAAAAATACAAACATTTTTTATAATTTGTTTGTTTACTATGCTCTTGAATTTTAGGAATATGAGTTACTTAGTACTGTTGAAAATAAAACAAAAATAAAAATTGGGGGTAAATAAATATATAATATATATAACTGTCTTAATAGATTTATTATGTTGTTTAAATATTAAGTTGAACATAATGAACATTAAATCAGTTAAGGAATATTATTTCGTAGTCCCCTTTTTTCTGATGACACGTCTGCCCTTTGACCCTTTTTGGCGACACACACACACAACCCCTCGACGAGCATTATTGAACCAGCTCCTCTGATAGGGATTGAATTAATCCGGATTCGGGTCAGCACCCAGAGCAGCTATTTTGGCAACTTTGCGGCTGTGGTCACAGCTTGTGGCTTTCGTTCCCTGGAGTAATGGCCATTTCCTGGCGCTATCGTCCAGCGTCAATCTGTTGTGGTCACCCCGCTACCGCTGCCGCTGCCGCTCCTGCTTCGCTGTCGCTTCCTGTCCCTCGTTGCTCTTCCTCTGTCGCCACCTGCGTTAAATGACACGAATTAGTGGACGAGAGATGTAACCCCTGCCCTGCCCTGCCCTCCTGGTGTCGTCGATGCACCACTTTCCATTACATTGCAGCGTCCACGTCCTGGCCATTTCGCCTTGGTTATTTATTACACCTGTCGTTTCTGTTTTGCCTTTGTTTTCTCCCCGGCCAGGTAAGGTCAGAGGGGAGACCTGTGCGGGAAGGGGGCATGTTTTTTGCCAGTTGGATTGCGCGGGGATCCTCCGGAGGCTTCTGGCCGACAAACTGAAATTCGGCACAAACATAATTTCCAGTTTGGCGACTGACATTTCCGTACGCGTGTGCATGTGGGTGTCCGTCCCCTGGTTGCCAGAGCTCTTGCATCTGCATCAGTCTCTGTATCTGTGTCTGTGCTTGTATCTGTATCTGCAACGGTGTGGCATAATGCAGATAAATCTACGCGCCTCTTGCACTGTTTTATTTTGCACGTGGGAATCAATGGGGCTGCACAAAGAATAATTTGCACATTTAAAATAAAAAAGATCTCACAAATTAATAAAAAGAATAATTTGTAAATTTAAAATATAAAATATGTACAAATTAATAAAAAGTTGAATAATGTATACACATAATGACATATATTTTTGCAAGTGTTTTTTAAACGTTTTAATGTTTTCCTATTTATTTGATATTTAAATAGCTACATAATGATTTCTTCAATGAAATCTTTTAAAATGAATAATTTTTATTTAATAAATAAATTAAATGCATGCCAACGCTTAAAATTACCTTAGAAATGAAGTATATATTTATTGAGCTTTTAAAGCATAAATTAAATACTTACAACCAAATAATAATAAATATCTTATTTTATTCTGCAAATTGTATCCATTATCTTGGAAAATCCTCAAGCTTTTTGATTTCTAAAAAGATAAAAAATATTAACATTCTAAAATTCATATAAAAGATTATAATTTTCTGTATAAATAAATTATTTTTAATACAGGAAATTATACAGAAACTCCTCAATAAATTTCAATTTATTTCTCTCTGTGCACTTACTTTGTTCTGGCCTCTTTTCGCAGCTCTCTTGGGTTTTGTTTTAGATGGCCCATTCGCTTTTTGTTTTCGTTAGCACCGGCTACCCGGCTACCCGGCTACTGTAATTGATTGTTGTGTAAATTTCGTTATTGTTGCTGTTTTTGCTGCTTTCGTTGGCGTCCTAAATGACCATGGCAATTGCTTTGTGCCAACAACTACTGCCGAGCGAAGGATAGTTTTCCTGGGGGGGCAGGGACGCAGGATTATTGGATGTAAAGGAGAGGAGCCGCCAGGAGATTTGGCAACGTTGCATGGCAGATAACGTTTTAATTCGGCCATGTGCCAGGGCATTAAAAGTTTCGCAATTCGGGATTGAACGAGTCTGGGATATTTGAAAGTTTCACAGCAACTGATGGAAAATTACAAAAGTCCTCCATTCCCCGAAAATTGGCGGTTACTGGAACCGTATTGAGTTGAGAGAGAGAGAGAGAGAGAGAGGTATTTGTATCTTTATTTAAGAAAAATTCTTTGGGCTTAAATTAGACTTCTCTTTTTAAAACATAAAATAAAAAGATTACAAAACAGTAAACGGATTCTTCATGTCCTATTTTACTACATTTTAATTAAAGATAAAGATTTAATAGATTAGACTACATTTAATATATTTCCTGAAAAATAAGGCACAAAATTTAATTATTTCTAGAGATTTCTTTTATTAAGAAAATATCTTTTGTCAAAATATATTATTTTTTATTTAGAACTTTAGCTCTAAACTGGAATTGTAAGCAGTTTTTCACAATTTTATGATAAGAAATTGCATATATATTATATTCCTCCTAAAATAATTAAATCACAGAAGAAATAGCTGCTGAGGGCTTAACTTGTGATAATATTTATCAGGCACAATGCCAAAACGGTCTCCATTTTGCACACGAATAGCTTTCTAAGTCCAAGGCGAGGGTTCAAAAAACCCAGTAAAACAAAAAGCGCAGCGAGATAAATACAGAGCCAACGTGAAATAAAACATCTTCGAATGCCAGACAACGGACAGCAATTTAAACAAAATCAAACATAAATGGCTGGGCGTAAATATAATAAAACAAAAGCGAGCGTAGACAATGCTGGACAATGACAAGAGCATCGGGTAGCGGACAACGAACAGTGGACAGCAGACGGAGGACAGCGGACCAACGGACAGGGGACATGGAGTTGTCCAGAGACATGAACATATGCAAAGCAGCCGCCCTCGAATGCGATCCAAAAAGATCTCGCAATTTGGGCAGAAAAGCGAAATCAAGTGGAGACTGTGGAGTGTGGAGTCCAAATGTGGATGTGCCGCCTGTACGCCTGTACGTCAGCAATCGCATCCAACCCAATCCGATCCAATCGCGAGGAGCACCACCGCATACAAAAGCGGCCTAACACAGCGCAGAAATGTTTTTTTTTTTTTTTTGTCAAGGGTGAATGACCCAGAATCAAAATCCACAAAGTCGTCGACGTTGCCGCTGCTGCTGCTGCTGGCTGTCGGCTGGCTGACTGTTTGCCTGCTCTCCTGCCCCTCATCCTCGCATGAATCCTCATGCAGCAGCAACATCAGAGGCAGCAGAGTCTTCGTGCGTTTGGCTCGTTTCAGTTTTCGTCATCCTCGACCACGCCGCACCTCTCGCTTTCTGCATCATTTTGTTTTGTACGAACACTTCGCTCCGGTCGGGGTCCACATGCACTCCCCGCCAGGCCCCCCCTGTGTTATGATTGCCGTTGCCAGACGATAACCCAGGCCAAAAAGCAAAAATCGCAAAATACAAATACAACAAACGAAAGCAAAAAAAAAATTTAAAAAAAAAACAAAAAAAAACAAGAGAAAATGAAATACTAAATAAAAAAGCACACAAAAAGCAACAAATAAAATGCTAAGAGCAACGAATTTGAACATTTTTGCAGCATTGCACACACGCGACGCCCGTCCGCTCGCTCGCTCAGCCAGACAGTCTGAGAGACACCGAATGCGGCCCACTCGCAGATACAGATACAGATACATCTACGGATACAGGCACAGATACAGATGCAGCTACACGCTCTCCGGATTTTCTAAAGCCCCCAAGTGTTATCGGGCAACCCGAGACGCGCTAATTGCCATTGTGTTTGGCCGTAGATACGCGTTCTTAGAGCCTTCGAGCAATGCCTTCAAAGCATTCGTCATTTTCTCCTCTGTTGGGACTTTACCAGACATCATTTAAGCATTAAACATTTATATACTTATGAAAATTTGTTAATGAAAAATAAGGTTAGAAAAGCCATGATAGGTTTTCGGTTATAACTTTTTAAAAGTCACAATATTTTATTTTAAAATTTGTAATCAAAATATAAAATAGAGCTTAACAAATGTATTATAATTTATTATTTAGGCCTTAGTTAAAAAGTATCTATTTATAAAATAAAACTTTTTCTTTATCTAGTCCTTGTATAGGGATTCACCGATTTTCTCAAAGTGCACTTTCGTACAAAGCGGCAATTAAAGTTGACCCAAGACGTCGACATCGTCCTGAAGCCCGCTCGAGGCCCGCTTGTTCGCCTCGTCCTGTCACCTAATTTCCGTTTTAGAAAACATGTCCTCTGCCCCGGCCAAGAGGCACTTGAGGACCCGACCCCTGTCCCCTTGCCAGCTCTTTACCATTTCGATCCTGTCTGGGTCTGTCCTGCGAGGCCAACGTCTGACTACAACTAGTTCTGTCAGTCGGAGGACAAAGGACGAGAGACGGCCACGACGACAACGACGACGACGACGACGACGACGACAGCAGCAGCAAATAATTTTGTAATTCAATTGTTGTCCTTCTGCGCATATGGCGTGTGTGCCGACAGAGTCCTACGGCAGGTTCCTTGGGCTAGCAGCAAGGCAAGTGGCCGCCTAGCCAGACGGCTGTTCGACTGCCGGTCCTTTGACTTGTCCTGCTCCCGTTTCGAGGACCTACGACAATAGCAAAAGTTACCGAGAGCACAACCGGAAAAGAAATGGCCGACAAGCAGCGCCGACCCCGGCTCCTGAGTAGAACTTTCAGCAAATTGCAGTCGGTATGTCCTGCCTGCTCCTGCCCCTGCCCCTGCCCCTGCCCCTGCCTATGGTCTTGGCCCTTCTCGAGCTGCTCTAGCCGGCTCTTTCCTGTTCTATCCACTCTGCTTCCTGCGCCTGAGTTGGCAAACAGTTTTCACGTTCACCTGCTGTTGTAAAGCCCAAAGTGGCAACATTTTCCTAGATCCTGTCATACATACATGGCGGAAAAGTGTTGTAACTGGGAAATATAGTATCAATTATTTTTGTAGCAAACTGAATTTTCCATTTAAAACCGTACTCAGATAACAGCTAAGAAATAAATGTACAGGATTTATAGTTGATGTAAACTCTTATTTTTCCCTGTGTCTCGCTGGTAAAACTTTAGCATAATGCACAAACTTATGACGTTTGTTCTGTTTGGCAAATGTTTGGTAACTGAAAGCCGAGACTTTTAATTAGGGCTTTTGGCATAAAGTACTTCAGAAGCAAAGGGATGATCACACCAGGAGGCCTGAGGTGTCAGTGGCAGATGGACTGTGCCTGGATCTGGGATGCTCTCTGGACAACGGCCTCCGCCTCTCATCATCATCATCATCTTCGTCATCGATGGTTGGGCAAAAGTTTTTCCCAGGACTGCCGCCGCTGTAATTTATGCGTATTAATTTCATCTCTGGCCTATCCGGCTTCCTGTCCCTGCGATGCGATGGCACAATGCAAATTGCTTCGCTCCTTTCTGCGCCTCGTTATGCGTTTTGGATTGGGATGGTCTCTCCTCCTTGTTCCATGCCAGTCGCCATAATCCATCCGTTGTCCGCGGTCATTGCATCCCAACTGGCATATTGACCGGCACAAAAGATACGGCGTGGCAGGAGAATAAATAAAAAAAATAAATATAAATAAAAAGAGGAAAGGATTCCCTTGCTCTTGCTCCTTGGCGAGGACAATGGGAAATGCAGAATGCATCGCAGAAGCCGCTCAATCGCTGCGCCATTATTCGCATTATAATGCCATTCCGATATGTATGTAAATAAACAACAAAAGTGGAAGCCTCGGCCAGGGCTTCTGTGTGTGTTCTAATTGCCGGCAAGGACCTGCCTGGATCCAGCCTGGACTGCTCCTGATGCCCGGCATCCTGCTAGGCTGGACATGCAATTGCGTTGCAGTCCTCGCCTGGCATTGTTCCAGAACCCCGCTTAAGGGTTGAGTTTCAAGTTTTGCACTCGTCGGGGTTATCGCACGATTACAAAAGATTTCCAACTCTCTCTGGTCAGCATCAGGAGCAGCAGCAGCTAAATCTGAATCGGATTGAGAATCCGAGTCCTGAGTGTACAGTATGGCGAAAAGGCATAACTTGCAGCGGAAGTCGAGCGTACATTTCGTCAGCTGCCCCAGAATGGGAGAGGAGCTGCTGCACAAGGGGTTGTCTTGAGATTTATCTAGGAGATACTTTATATGCAGCAGCTGTGCCGCAGTTTGGGGGACATTAATCACCAAGTCCCCGCTGGAAACTTTGACCTCCGCGCTGCGTGTGAAATCAAAGTCCTTCGTCAGCGATATCCTGCTACACTCTGGTTCTCAGCACTATATAAAATATTGTTGATTAGAACCATATATCCATATCCAAGATAACTTCCTTGACAAATCCTTCTCTCTTTGCAGTTTTTCTTTATTTAAAAACAACTATTTATCGAACTTCTGTTGTTGTTTTTCATCATGTTTGACCTTCTGAGCTGTCATTGACCCCGCTACGGTGTGTGAGGCCAACTGCATCGTCATGGCATTGCGGGAAGAAGGGATGCAGGGCAATATACATACGTACATATGTGTTTGTAGGGCTGAGGCAGCGGTCTCATTATATAAAATGTACAAGCGAGTCCTGCGCCACTTATCCCTGGCAGCGGCATGTGCTGCCAGTCGCGTTCCCATTCCGCCTTTGTTTTACCTCGCAAATTATTACAACACGTACACTTGAAACTTAGAATGCACACCACTAGCACACACACTAGCACACACACACACTGCTCGGCACACTCGCCTGCACTCGAAAACACTCACTCGGCCGTACTGACCTATTCCTCTGAAAACGCTGGTTGGCCTGTCCCAGCTCGGCCTGTCTGGTGGCAAATGGCTCAAGTAGGGGGCCCGGAACGATTCTCGAGAGCGAGCCAAGCGTAAACGTTTAAAGTTCCCATTGTTTTTCGTCCAGGGATCTAATGTGGGCGGGATGCAGGGCAGTGGGCGGTTCAAGGCAATTTAATGGATAGGTTAATGAATAGGTAAATGCATGAATGCTTTGATCTGGCCTGTAAGCATAAGCTTCTAAAAGATCTTCAAAACAGAAGTGGGAGTTTTAAAAGGTCAGTCTATACAAGGCTTAAGAGTGCTTAATGAGTTCTTTGCTAATCTTAAATACTTAACATCTTTACTGGGAATGCTCCTCTGATGCACATTTATCTGCGCTTCTCAGCTTTCTGCAGCTGAGAAACTGCAGTCTTGGATGAAGCCAAGTGCAGGGCCCGCAAATATGATCTCCCGATCGAGATTAGTGACACTTGAGTGGCCGGCATTCTGTGTCCCAGGCTCTCAAATCCCTTACAAAATGTTTTAACACCTCGCTGAGCTTACAAAGGCTGCTGGGCCTGGGGATCCTGCACCTGAAAATCGATATTTGGACAGAAGGTTAAAGATATGGAGGGAAGGAATATATAAAATATGAACGGCCTGCCAACACCTTGGCGCAGACGGACGACCGCGGCGACGGCGGCGAAGGCGGCGGGGTATGGAATGTAATTAAAAGGAGTTGGATTACACGTGTCGGTGTCGCAGAAGGGAGGCTCCTTGGCGTTGCCCAAGGAGGACCCCGCACAAAAGGGAGAGATGCCTCCGCAGGCAAAGGCAAAACAAAGCGACAAGGGGGGAGAAAACGTTTGGGGAGACGTCACAGTTCGTTCTTCTTCCTTTCACTTAGCACACAAGTGAAGCGCTCGCTCCTCCGTCTCTCTTCTGACTGAGCGACTCTCCAAAATGCACTTTAAATGGCAGTTTCCGGTCACACACACACACACAGCCACAAGCCACATGGCCGTGTGCAGCTTGTCTGCAAAAAAAATATAAAAAAAAAAAAGAAAAACAGAGAGGAACAATGCAAAAAACGCCAAGGAGTCGCGCTGTGCCAGGAGCAGCAATGCACCGCTTGGTACAAACTGTACTCCGCCCCGCCCCGCCGCCGCTCGCTCGCTTGCTTGCTCGCTGTCATGTCCGCCGTCATAGTCCTCATAGCCCCGTCATCCTTGTTGTTGTTCACATCCTTCACTCTCCGCATCAAAGCTCCGCTCCCTTGCCCCCTGCTCCCTGCTCCTTGTCCTTATCCTTCGTGCTTAATGCAGTCTAAGCTTTCCATAGGCCTACCCCTTGCAGTTTGCACTCGCCTCGTCCTGCCTGGAAGGGTTGCTCAAAAGGACTCTCTGCATGCAGTCGGCATTTTATTAATCATTCCCGCACACATTACCATAACGAATTAATAATCATATTTTGGACTCAGAAGCGCAGCTTCTTCTTCATCTTTCTGACCGCTCCTTCCACATCCTTGGCCGCGCGGACCACCTCACGTCCCGTATCTCCGACAGCCCTTGAGGTTTCCCGCTCTGCATCCTTCTCCGCACGCCGGACTTCTACCTCTGTATCTTTGGCCGCCCTTGAGGTTTCCCGCTCTGCATCCTTCTCCGCTCGCCGCACTTCGCGTTCCCCATCCTGCGCCGCCCTGGCTGTCTCCCTGCACAGGACACGGCCCACTCTCACCGTTTCCCGTTCCACGATCGGAATGGTCAGACGGAGCGATTTTTCTTGCTGGCGCCAGAAATCGATGCGCATAATGCGCCGAATTCCGGACGCATCCTTGTGGAAGGTGACCACGGCCACGGTGTCATCGCCCAGGATTTCAACAAAGTCCTC
>VNJS01013792.1:0-69978 GCA_008042575.1 Drosophila watanabei | reverse complement strand
TAAAGGTCACGATAAATTATGGAATAAATATAAAAGAAATAATAAATAATATTAAAAGAATCAGCAAATAAATAAAATATGAAATAAATGTAAAACAAATTATAAATAAATAGTTAAAGGTCACGATAAATTATGGAATAAATATAAAAGAAATAATAAATAATATTAAAAGAATCAGCAAATAAATAAAATATGAAATAAATGTAAAACAAATTATAAATAAATAGTTAAAGGTCACGATAAATTATGGAATAAATATAAAAGAAATAATAAATAATATTAAAAGAATAAGTAAATAAATATAATATGAGATAAATATAATACAAATAATAAATAAATAATTGAAGGTCAAGATAAAATATAAAATAAATATAAAACAAATAATAAATAATATTAAAAGAATCAGCAAATAAATAAAATATGAAATAAATGTAAAACAAATTATAAATAAATAGTTAAAGGTCACGATAAATTATGGAATAAATATAAAAGAAATAATAAATAATATTAAAAGAATCAGCAAATAAATAAAATATGAAATAAATGTAAAACAAATTATAAATAAATAGTTAAAGGTCACGATAAATTATGGAATAAATATAAAAGAAATAATAAATAATATTAAAAGAATCAGCAAATAAATAAAATATGAAATAAATGTAAAACAAATTATAAATAAATAGTTAAAGGTCACGATAAATTATGGAATAAATATAAAAGAAATAATAAATAATATTAAAAGAATCAGCAAATATATAAAATATGAAAGAAATATAAAACAATGAATTAATAATTGAAAGGTCAAGTTAAAATATGAAATAAATATAAAACAAATAATACTTAATTAAAGGTCAAGTGAAAATGGGAAATAAATATAAAACAAATAATAAAAGGTCAAGTTAACCATTTGCTGCTTTAAATTTTTATTCAACATTCCTTTTCAACCACACATTTAAAAAAAAGTATATGTATAAATACAAATTATATTCAAATATAATTATACGCATTATATTGAGGAATTGAGATATCAAAAGGGGATTCAGTTGAGGCAAACCAATGCCAGTCACTGGCAATCCCATTAAGCTATTCATAATTGCTCATAATTTTTGGTTGATTTCATTAGCATATGTAACATTTTAATTTGATGAGCTCCCACACACACACACACACACCTGGCACACACCTGTCCCTGCCACGCCCCCCCTTTGGACGCCACAAAACTCATATGCATAATCAATGGAGCCTCATTAACCTGTCGCTGGTGTCTGGTGTGTTATGTGTTATTGTTGTTGCCTGTTAATTACGCAACCCATAAAATATATATTGCTTCTCATCGCGCTTTACATCAGAATGACGTCGATTAACACCTCATAAATGGCCATATGTGTATGAGTGTGTGCGGGTGTGTGTGCGGTCTGTGTGTAAAACCTGTTAATTGGTTTAACGTTATAAAATTGAAACCGCCGACGTTGTTGTCGGAAGTCGGAAGCCCATGCGGCGTATGCGTAATATATTTGCCACCGCTCACTGCGACGCCCCGCTTCCTGAATGCCATACTTCCCTCACCCTTTCGGAAAAAAAGGGTTTTCCCCGCACCGCAACTCTATTGCCATAAAGTCCAGCCTGTGTTCCCAGCTTAAATTCCTCCAGATATTTGAAAAAAAATTAAGAACTTGAAAACAGAAAAAATTTAAGCAACAACTAAACCAGAGAAGATGCTTTTTGGATCAAGTTTACTTATACAATTATTTATTTTTCTTACTTAAAGCTTTAAAATTTAAATTTTGTTTAGGTTCTTAACTAATATTTACACTTACTAAAAGATCTCAGATTCAAAACTGTAAATAATGTAAATAATAATAAAAGTAGAGATAAGGTAACACCAAGAAGCTATCAAATTTAAATATCGATAAGAAAGATTGTTATCATTCTGGCAGGAACAAGGAACTGCGATCACTAACTAAAGAACTGGCTTGCAAGACGATCCTTATAGAGAATAACTTAAGAACCTTCAGAGAACCTATAAAGAGAAGATATTGAGTATTCCTACTTTTATTTTCCTTACTTTGACCTCTAAAAAATTACAATTGTTAAGCTTTTTAAATAATATTTGCTCTTTCTAAATAATTTAACATTTAACACCAAAGATTTCCCCGACAATTTGTAAGAGATTTTTGTGATTGGAACTAAAGCTCAGCTCATTAATATTAATACATGTGTTTGCCAATAAAATGCAATGGAAAAACCAAAACGTAACGGAAGGGATGGAACCACACACATATGCATTTGGTGGCTTCTGTTAATTATGACGCAGACTGTACACACACAATTTTGGTATTGCCTGTCCTAAGAAGTGAATCAATATAAATGCAGGACACACTCTGTTGAAACGGATACGTCTGACGGTGATAGCAATCTGTATGACTTTAATTTGATCTGATTCCAATAATAATTCATAATTGACTTAATAATGGACTCGATATTAATGTTAATTAAGCCCCGGCCGCATGGCAATTAGTTTTTGAGCCCAGGACCCAGGACCAAGGACCCAGGACCCAACAACCTGCAACCTGCAACAACCTGCAACTTGTAACTTGCAATTGCAGCTTTTCCAGTCTCGACCCGAGACAAAGCCCCAAGTTATCCATGCAAATGCATGACTTTGTTCAACATTTCCGCTACACACACCACACCCCACCCTCTGCACTCCATGCTGCAAGTTGCATATGCCACACAAGGCCACATACCACATGCACGAGGCAAAAATTGAAACATGAATTTGTTGAGCCTGAGACTTTGCCGAAATAGACGAGGGGTGACTCAAGAAATATTTTTTCATCACAGAATAAATTAGAATAAATCTTTGAACCTCATATATTTAGCAATTAACTTGTGATTTATTGGAAATAATATTTATTGACACTTTAAAAACATTGGTCGAAATTGATTTGGTCGATAAACTATCGATAGTTTAAAAACTTAAGGAAAAATCTTTATAATATTTGATCGTTTTTGAACCTCTGAACGTTTTACCGAAAGATTTAGTGTGTTTACAGAAGTATTTCCGGAAATGATTGTTGACATATAAAAAGCCATTATATTTAAATTTTTCTTCATCTTTAAAACAAAAAATTAAAGAAAAAATCGATAAACAATAAATAAGATCTATAGTCTTAATATTTTATTTTTGAAGAGGCTTTATGAATGGTATTTCCTGAAATAGTAACAAAATAAATAGAAAAACTCTATTGAATTATGTTCTTAGTAATTTTAAAATTAAATTTTAGACTTTTCAAAAATAGAATCAATTTAAGAAATCAATAAATATAGAATTAATCATTAAACTATCGAATTTTTTGTATTATTGAAGAATGTTTAAGAGAAGTTTATTTAATAACATTAAATGTAAATGTAAAACTATTATATTTAACTATTTACTTACTTATTTCAACAAATTTCATTAAAAAAATGTACCTAAAAATTCACACAGAAATTCAAAGATAGAAAAACATAGAATCTATTCGTAAATCAGTAAAATCGCACATTAGTCTAGCCCTTTTGATGGTCTCATTCCGCCCTCGTTCCTTCCGACTGACCATCTGACTCTGTCAACTTTGTGCCACCATCCCCCAGTTCCAGTTCCAGTTGCAACTCCCTTCTCCAGATCCAGCTGCCCCTTTATCTCCCAGTCATCGCATCTTTATGAAGCTGAAGACAAAATTGTGTTGCATCGTTAGTCTAATTGCATTTTGGCCAGGCGACGGCGACAGTAACAACAGATTCGTGTTCTCTGCTGCTCAACAGTTGCCCGGACGGCAGCTACTACTACAACCATATAAATCCGATATATATATATATTTTTGTATATATATTATCCATACATATATGCAGGCGGGCAGGCATGCGTGAATGCTGCAGGAATCAAGGCAAAGGCAGCCTCGACAGCAGGACACGTAGTCCCTGTGCTGCTGCTGCTGCTGCGAAGGCTGACGGCTGATGGCATTTTTTGGTTATTAAGACGATACGGCCATGTCGTCGTCACACACCCAAAAAAGACACCAAAAATCACACACCACCCACACACACACCCCCACACAGAGGCATCCATGTAATAATTTGGGTGCTACGACTTTCGACTCTTTGGACTTATCTTGGCCCAAATGAACCTGACCAACTCGTAACTGGCATTTAGGGATTCGATTAAAGCCAGCTAACCGACTAATAGATACCCGTGCCTCTAAGTAAAGGTTTTAATGGCTTTATAATGTGTGATATATCTTGATATATCTTTTTAGATCCAAATTATTATAATCCTCATAATTATTAACTTATTTTATAGACTTTTTCTAAACCTCTTTCTACTCTGATAAGTTAGCAAATCGAAATCGAACTCAATCCATACTTGGAATCTAAAGTTCTGGAGCCCAGCTGCCACACTTTGGCCCATCCCTGCTTCTGCTTCTGCTTTAGCTCCTTCTTCTGTGTCTGCTGGAGTGTGGCCCACAAATGTGTCGCATTCAAATGAACCAAAACTGAATTGTGTCTGAGCCATCAGCCCCATCATCTGTAGGATGGCCTGGCCGGGACATTGCTGCTGCAGTCCTGCAGTCCTGTTGGCACATTTCGTCGTAGATTTTTGATATTTTCATTACGTGCATCTGCCAGTTACGCTCCATTGTGTGTTGTGTGTGTTGTGTTGTGTGTGGTGTGTGGGCTGTGGTGTAGCATTGTGTGTGCGGGTGAGCGGCAGTACATAAAGTGCGGTACATGTGTCCTTTCTTGGCCAGTTCCATTCTGGCAGGACTTTAGTCGCTTAATCTCTGCTGACATTTGCTGAAACAGAAGCAGAAGCAAAAGCAGGGGCAGCGGCAGATAAAGAGTCCTGCTGCTGCTTTACAAGCTCATGAATGCGAAAACAACGAGAGGATGTTCGGAGAGATCTACGACTCAAAAAGGACTCGGAGTCCTTTCGGTTTATTAACTCTAGGCATTGCATTTTAAGTGTGTGTGAAATTAATCGACTCGCAATGAAGTCTCCTCTTCAAAATCTATTGTGCTTTTCAAATCAAATGATTGTTTATGGTGATTACTTAATTTTAATAATTATAATTTAATTTTAATAAAGAATGTTTTTATTTCTAAATAATTTGTATAGAGAATTTGTTGGTTTAAACTTTAAAGTAAAGAAGCAGAAAATAAAAACTCGGTCTTTGCCTTTACTCGTCGTTCTGTTCACTTCTTCGTAGCATTTACTCGTTGTTCTTTTCACGTCTTCGCAGTCTTTACTCGTTGTTTTGAACTTCGTTAACTCGCTCGTCTCAATGGTTGCTGTCTTGGATATCGTTGGAACATTTAAGTTAAATTTAGTTTTATATTAAGAGTAAGGGGCTTATTTACAAAGTTTCCATAAGTTTTTTTTATCGAAATTAAAAGCAAACTGCTTTGCTACATTTATTTATTAAACATTATTGATTAAGATATATCCAACAATTTACGCTAACATTCTGATTTGTTAGTTTCCGACTAGACAACTCGAACACTCCTGTGGAATCCATCATCGTCCCTATTAGCTAGTTTATAAAGGGAACATTGGCATCCAGGCGGCTCGCCATTTGAATCTTGGGCACTGTACGCCAAAAGAGAAGTCCTCCACGGTGGTGTCCACCGCGTGCTTGTAGATCGGCCAGGCAGTCGATCCAGTGGTTGTAGAGCGGCATCCGTGGCGGCTCGCAGGCGGAGAGCGGAGCTCCGGTGGCCGCCATGCAGGCGGCAGTGACATGCAGCGGATACGCCAGCTTGCTGACCAGCATCTGGATGAGGACGCCGTTGTACTGCTGCTGGATGAAGCTCATCGGGACGAGGCGCTGGCACAGGTGGCTCACGGCACTGGTTCCGGCCAGTATGGCCCACTCGCCCAGGAAGATGGGCACGACGCCCGCATAGAGACCCGCCAGACCCTCGGTGTCCAGCAGGGTCTTCAGGCTGCTCCAGAGGCCCTCGTAGACCGTTTCCCGGCCCACAAACTGGGCGACTTGACGAACCATTACCACGTAAAAGGGTTGTGTGATGGCCACCGAAGTGGCCAGCCGGACAGTGTCGCACATCAGATTCCACAGGAACTCCCGAGCTCCGTAGCGTGCCTTCGTATCGCGGTAGGTATAGGGAGCTAGACGGATGGCATCCAGGATCACGTCGCCCAGCATATAGTCAACCGCACCGGCGACCAAACGGGGACCAAGACCGCGATATAATCCCCTCAAGCCGTCAACACGATAGATGTGCATCACATAGCGATGGACGCCGGGCAGATAGAGGCGTGGACGCCATCCCACGAACGGAAGCTGGTAGGGAATTGCCGAAATTGGCTCGTGACCCAACTGGATGAGTATCTTGGCCATTTCGTATGGATGGAGTACGGCGTTTAGGCCCAGACGAAGGCAGAAGCGCACCATCTGATTGGGCTCCGGAGGCATGTCGCTAAAATCGCTCACTGATCTCGACTCACCCATCATGGGCAGGGCAGCAGCTACGCCCGAGGCCTCGGCTGCGGGGGCACAGGGCAGGACGATAGCCACCTGATCCCGATCGGCGGTGGAGCGCCGAACACGAGAGCGGGAAACCACTTGGCTATTGCCCAGCGGACGCTCCACTCGCTGTTCCACTTGATGATGCGGCTGCTGCTGCTGCGGCTGCAACTGCTGCTGCTCCGCATCCGGAGTACGCCGCACGACGACACTGTTGTCCGCATCACCGCCACCCATCTGCATTCCTCTAGCGCTTCTCTCGGCACGATTGTATTCCATTGTATCTAAATTTCCTATAATCTTTCTCACAAAACTCGAATTTAGTCGTACGAACAGATGATCGAACCGAATTTGCCTTCAGTCGGACGAACAATGACTAGCTGAGGGCCTACAGTCGCAGGCTTTTGACACTTGGAGGCACGGCTTGCTGGGATCGAGTTACTATATTTAAACAGGACTGCTCCGGTTTTCACTTTTTGTTTTGCATTTATTTTGATAAAGGAATTTTAAATATTTGTAGTGAAAAGTTTTTTTTAGAATATTTATTTTGTTTTGTATTCGTTTCGTTAAAGGAATGTTTAAGATTTTTAGTAAATACTGTCTTTTTAGAATATTAGTGATTATCTATTCAATGAATAAGTATTTAAATTAAAGCAAAGTAACCTATTAGCATGAAATGCGAGTAATAGCTTTTGAGCTCGTTGTCCCGCTTTTATTCTCGATGCCTTTACTCGTTGCCCTTACTCGTTACTTTGATCTTAGCTTCATTTTAGAATATTAATGATTACCTTTTCATTTAATAAGTACTTACAGCTAAGTAAACTATAAGCTTGAAATTCTAACTCTAGCTTCTCAGCTCGTTGTCCCGCTCTCATTCTCGTTGTCTTTAATTGTTCCCTTTACTCGCTGCATTTATTCGCTGCCTTTACCCGTTGCGTTTATTTGTTGCCTTTAATCGTTGTCTTAACTTGCTTTGATCTTGATTCTCTCGCTGGTTTCAATGGTTGTTGTCTAATTTTTATTGTTAAATAATCAAAAACATTTTTACAAAAAACAAATACCAATTTTTATAGTTAATTGAAGTCATATAGTATTCACATATAAGGCATTCCGATATCAAAACCCTTAATCCAATGACATTGAAACTGTGTCCAAGTGACAAAGTAGAAGTTTTGCAGCCAGTTTCAGTATTCATATTTCAGAAATTGAACTGAACTCATTAAATTTTCTTTATTGTCCCTGCTGCTGCTGCTGGCAATGCTTTTCTTCTTCTGCTCCTGATTACAAATCCCGGAAAATCTGGAAAATGGCAACCCCACCACCCGCTCAGCCCCTCACCGATGGCGCTGTCTCGTACTCACTTACTTTTGTAACATGAAATTTCAATTAGGCTGACCCCGCAGCCCTTTTGCTGTTTTTCTGGTCAATTAAATGCAACCAATCCGCCATCATCTCCAGCCCCCAGCCGCCAGCAAAGTCCTTTGGCCATCGGAGTGCATGTTTTTTTGTTAAAAGCCGTTAAGACCTAGTACCAAAATCGAACAAAACAAGGGAGATCTCCCGGCAGAACCACACAGTCAGCTCTCCCGATAAACAAGAAACTTAAAGAAGCTGAAAAGGGATTGCTCTTTAAAATAAATAAATGAAATATAAATTCTATTCCAGCAAATTTAAATATTAAATATATATTACATCAGCCACCCCACTGAACGACCTTGAACTTGGCGCCTCATTATTTGGCAATGGACGCTGGCAATTTTCCACTTACTTAGATGGTCCCCGGGTTCCGTTGAGTCCAGTTAAGCTTTGGCCTTTTGGAGCCAGGAAACCAATCAAACAGCCCTTAACCCGCCGCCCACCTTTGACCCGCCATCGCCCCCACGGTTCGTGCAATCGTATGCAATCCATTCCGACCAACCGACCGAAAGCAAATGCAACTTATGCGACACGCACAGTTGATTAACAATGTCGCAATTTTTGAACCGACCCAGCGTCGAAATCTCTATCGCCCATGGCTAGATTACACAGAGAGAAAACATTGTGCAGCATAAAGGTGCAATTTTAAAATTATAACATCTCACAATTTGTAAATATTATTCTATATTTTTGCCACAGACTCGATTGCCAGTGCTTTGTGTTGATTAGTTTGTTTCTTTACAGCAAATACCTACACTAAATACTAAACTATTTATTATAGTTTTCTAATTAATAAATTTAAGTTTATAATTTTAGTTACTGGTTTCAAGTTTAATTTTCTAAATAAATTATGTACTGTACCATATTCATGATAAATAATTGTATTATAATCATATTAGACTAATAATATAATATAATATAATATAATTAATATATATAATAATGAATATTTTAAATGAAATATTCAAGTCTTGTAAAAATAAATCCCATTAAGACGAAACCAAATTTAATTAGGATCAATATTATTTATTATCTTTTTCTAAACAATTACTTGAAATCTGTACATCATTTAATTGTTTTCAGTGTACCCACACACACTGTCACGATTATTGCACATCACTAATTAGTGATGTGTGCGACGCATCGCGCCTAAAATTTCTGACCATCAAAAGGGGAGGAGAGCGGTGTGTGTGGTGGGAAAGGGCTTTATAACGGTGGGCGGGGGGTGTGGGGAGTGTGATGCGTTATAGGCTCTAGGATAAGGCTTAAGGGGGGTGGGCCATTGGCAGAGCGAGACCTGACGTTGACATTCCACTAACAGTGAAATTGTTTTCCAAATCCTAAGCTTGCATGTTAGCCACAAGCAGCAGCATCACCATTCCCAGAGGGGTTTTTAGGGGGGCGTCAAAGGGGCTTCCAAGGGGGGTTTTAGAGGGGTTTTCGAAGGGGGTTTCAGAGGGGTTTCAGGGAGGTTTAAGGGGGGTTTCCAAGGGGGTTAGCAGGCGGCTTTTAGGGAGTTCTAGGCGGTGGGGGACAACCACGAACGGCAGTGGCGAATGAATGGCAATGAATGCGACACTGGACAGGCGGCCGGAGCGGACAGTAGGCATTTTCAGCGCCATGGCCATGGCCATGCATCACCGAATGGCCATGCTGCTCCTCCCCCCCTTCCAGAGTCACTGTCCCGGGTCTCAGAGCCACTCTCCCTCCCTTCCAGAGCCACTGCACCCCCTCCCTATGTCAGTGGATCCCACGTTGCGTGTGTGGTAAATAGTGAACTGTTCGCATTTTCCCCGACTCCCGGCACGCTTTCCCGGCTATAGTTCCCTAACGGAATGGGAAATATTCGCTAATCTGATAAGTTTATAATTTAAGAATTTATTTAGCAAAGAGATTAGGTTATTAGAGGTTTAAAGTGTGCTGGTTTTAAAGGGAATATCCTTTTAAAAAACACTTTTATAATTTTTCCAATATCAAATAATAAAAATAGGAAAACATTTGCTAATCTGGTAAGTTTATTATTTATGAAATTATTCAGGTTCTTAGAGGTTCAAGTGTGCTGTTTTTAAAGGGAAACCCCTTTAAGAATACGTTTTCAATTTTCTAAGTAAAATACACATTATTTTTGTATTAAATCACATGTTTTCGTAACAATTAAGTAAACTTCTGTTTATTAATACTGATTTTTGTTATTATTTATGAGAACTGTTAGCTTTTTTCTTGCAAGATATTAAAGAAAAATCATTTAAAAACGAGAAATAAAGGAGATGTTCCTATTAAAACTGAATTTTAGTTACTTGTTATTTGTATAATTATTGTTTAAAATAGAGTATTCTGCAGTTGCCTTGGCTTCCCGCCAAAATCCCAACTTCTTGTTGCATTTGCACTCAAACAATTTTGTTGTTTTCCATTTTTTTTGGAAAGAGAACTGAGAACGGAGGACTGACTAACCGAATGGAGTACGAGCAGGAGCAGGAGCAGGAACAGGAGCTGGGCTACGATAGGCGGGAGTTAGTGGACATCGCTGCTGTCTGGGGATTAAAACTGCCGGATGCAGTGCGGAAATCAAAATGCTATGGCGGCCAGCCATCGGACACAACTGACGAGCGGATGGTGTCCGCTGCCAGGACTCCTCTTCTCTACTCTTCCTTCCTTCCACCCGAAAAAAGGCCAAAACCCAAACGATTCGGAATCAAAATGGAACTGGAAATGGGAATGGGAACCGGACAAGGATTTCGGCTAAGAGAGAGAGAGGTGGGAGAGGGGGAGACGGTAACAGCAGTTTAAATGGCAACTAATCGCAAAAGGCAGTTGCTCCAGTCTCGCGCAGAGAGAGAAATTTAATATCAAATCCTTTATTATCCTTTGCTAATATTTATTATTATTTTTAATTAGTTTTAATCCTTGCATTTGAGCTTTCTAAACTATATTTTAATATTTTTAGCTAACCTAAATCTTTTTAAGTACATTTCTAGACTCCAAGATAGATAGTTCTTAACTTCCAGTGTAGGCATGGCGCATCGGACATGGCCACGTTTAGATAGCCATGTGGAGGTGTTTGCATAATGAATGAGCCCCGGCCATCAACTGTGGCTGCTGAATTGGGGAAATGCGTGGAAAATGGGTGGGAAATGGGCGGGAAAATCGGGAACGGTGACTTGGTCTCACGCACAAGACAATGAAATCAAACGACAAACGCAAATGTGATCAATTACAGTTTGTGAATTTTAACGGCCTGAAAGGCCGAAAGCCAGAGAACTGCAATTGCGATTGTTGGCCATTTGCGGCAATCGTATCCTGCAGGAGGCGAACTTAGTTTCCTTCTTTTCTTTTCAATTTTTCTTGCATTAATGTAATTATGTTAATATACACACACATAGGACACACACAGAGATCAGGAGGCTGTGACAACTAGGAGACCTAAACTGCTGCGTGATGGCCATGAGGCCGGAAGTCTGTCAATTTGCGTATAATTTGTTTATGAGCTTCACACATACAGGCACAGAGACACACGCACACATACATAGAGAGCTGCACAGAAACGCCTTCAGAACGGAAACGGAAGCTGGAAATCTGAGCAAGGAAACATTTTGATTTCATTCAGACGTCTCTCTCTCTCTCTCCCTCTCTTGACAACTTTTAGTAAAAACAGTGATGGTCAGCAGCATAGCAATAGCTAAAATTTAAATTTAATTAATCTTTAGTTAAGTTATAGTATATAGTAAATATATAATTTATATATTACGATATATTTCCTGTATGTTAAGGCCTTAAATAATTTCTTGTATTTGTTATTTTGCGCAGTGCTATCAAGTTGACCTCTGCTGTTAATCTCTGACCTCGTGACACAATCGTTGCTTGGAATTCTTAAACACTTGGCTGGGTCAGGAGTTCACCTAGTGTGAAGCATGAAGTGTTTTAAAACTGGAAGCATCCCTTGGCACTAAATGCAGTCTCAATTTAAATGCTTCAAAGGAAATGCTTTAACATTTCAAATAAAGAAAATACATTATAATTATAATTAAATTAAACCAAAACGAGTACAAAGCTCACATCATATGTACCCTTTTCAGGGTCAGTCATTTAGCACTAACATTTTTTTGACCGGATCGTAGTTCGTGTGAATTTCTAGCTCTCTCTATTTTCTAGTATGTACAGGTTGTGATTTCGGAGACTTCTATAAGATCGCGAGCAAAATTCATTATTGTCGGGACACAAGCAGGCTACTTTGGAACCAAGACATGGCCCGGTACCTTGTGAAGATCGTCGGTCTGGGCGCCCAGGCCATGGGTCGGGCATTCGTGAAGACATTGCGCCAGGAGATCGAGGCCTTCAATGAGGCGGCCCGCCTCCATCAGGCGCTGAACAATAACGAAGAAACAGTCGCCGACGATACCAAGGTGAAGGGTATGACCCTGACGGAGGCTAGACTGATACTAAATGTCAAGGACTTGGCCGACACAAAGAAGATTGACACGAACTACAAGCACCTGTTTCAGGCCAACGAGAAGCCCTCCGGCGGCACCTTCTACCTCCAGTCGAAAGTCTATCGCGCCAAGGAGCGCATTGACCAGGAGCTGGCCAAGCTACAGGCGGCCACCCCAGATGGGGTTCCTCCTTCGTCCGCAGCCGCGTCCATCGGGACGGAAGCGGAAGCCCAGTTCGGGGACAAGAAGCCAGGCCCTGGGAGCCGGAGAGACTAGTCCCAGCAGGATTCCAGCCCATGCCCATCGAAATCCGTCCTGTCCTTTGTCAATCACCAAAATCGTCAAATAGATAATAGACATGTGAAAAGTCAGGCTATATACATTTCTAAGATTTAGAAATGTGCTTCGCATGTGCTTTTAATTAATAAACATATCAAAATATTAGTGAAACTGTATTTTTTTAGTAAATAACATAAATATGTATATAACCAAAACCTTTCGTTCTTAGCATATATCATTCTTTCATTTAAATATAGTCCCAAAATAATTGATAATTTTAAAGTTATATATCGAATGGTTTCGATGTTATCCTTGCAATTAGAAAAAGGCACCTGGGGGAAATTGTTAGTTGTTTATTATAAACTCTAATTTTAAGTTTAAATAAGTTAAACCTCCCGAAATCTTAATAAAACTCTAAATAGTTTAGTAATAAATATGATTCCCCTTAACATATCGATATATTTGACATTATATTCGATATGTTGCAACTGTAAAAAGTCACCGATAACAAATTGTTAGCTGTTTACTGTCAACCTTGCTTTCAAGTTTGTTTTCTTAGTTTTCCTTTTATTTTTTTACTTTTATAGTAGCCCAAAGAGTTACTACTATACTACAGTGCCTCTACAGGGCCAGCAGTTGATTCTACCAATATGACAACGCTGCAGCAGTACCTGACAGTAGTAGAGGAGGTGGCCGAGGAGGTCATCAGGAGCGGCAGAAAAGTGATACCCAAGTTGGGCAGAATTTGCCTCGTTGCAAGCTTCCTGGAGGACGGCATACGGATGATCTATCAGTGGGACGAGCAGCGCGAATATGTGGAGGGGACCTGGCTGTGTGGCAGGTTCCTTGCCACCCTTTTTGTGGTGATCAACATGGTCGGACAGCTGGGTGGCTGCTGCATGGTGATGGCTCGCAGCAAGGCCAACATTGCCGTGGGAGTGCTACTCTCCGTCGTCCTGCTGCAGATAGTGACCTACTCCATTCTATGGAAATTAAAAATGCTCTTACTTAAGCTCGGGCTGATTGGCGCCCTACTCCTCGTCCTGGCCGAGGCCCAAATCAAGCAAAGCCGAAGCCAGTTCGCCGGCTTGCCCTCGATGGGTGAGAACAGGCCAAAGATCTTAATGCAGTTAACCGGTCGCATCCTATTGGCCTTGATGTTCCTTGGCCTGATCAGGTTTCAGCTAAGTGTGTGGCCAGTAATCCAGGACATTGCCGCTTCCATGCTGATGATCTTCGTCGTTCTGGGCTACAGGACGAAACTATCGGCCCTCATCCTGGTGGCATTACTCATGGTGCTGAATCTGTACCACAATGCCTGGTGGAATATTCCGGCTTACCGGCCACTCCGGGACTTCTTAAAATACAGTTTTTTTCAAACACTCACGGTTATTGGCGGACTGCTGATGATAGTATCCTTGGGCCCTGGCAGCGTTTCCGTGGATGCGAAGAAGATTTGGTAGAAATTAGATGTTTGTTGTGTTAAAATTATTGTACTGATGGGGGAATGTTTATATTTTATTGTGTTTGTTAATTAAAATTTTAAATAACGTTATAAATAATAACTAACAGCAAGAGATTGGTTGAAAAGAGTTACATTTTTTTCACAACTTCCAATAAAGTTAATTTCTCTCTTTACACTATGTGGGAATAGGGAATATGAAGATTCCATATATTCCATCTATATTTCTGCTTTAACCTTAAAGCCTCTCTCTCTCTCTCTCTCTCAATAAAGCCTCTACTCTCTTTGAGTTCTTCATCAATATTGACAATTCTTCTTTGAGCTTGTTTCTCTCAGAACCAAAAAAGAGCTACAGTTATTATTTTTCCTAAGCAAGGTGTGATTAAAAACATGGAAGCAAACAATTAAAACAACATTAAATTTTAATGGAAAATTAATACGTCACCGGTTAATCTATGGCCACACACTTTAATACTAATTTTCGTCGGCACACACACACACACACACACACAGATATAGGCATAGGAAAATGTCAACGAAAATGAAAAAGAGCAACAATTTACATTCAGATGGCGTTTAATATCTGTTCGGGACATGTCATTGATCTCTATAATGAGGCACGTTTTACCAAAGCAAAAGTTGTCCACACACAAATACACACTCACACACACACGTGCATATTGTATTATGGCAATTTTCAATTTGCGTGTGCATTTTAAATGCAATTTTCCATTTTCCAACGCGACAAAGCGAGGCGAGGCAAGGCGAGGCGAGAGCGAGGCGAGAGGCTCAATAAAATGCAAGTGATTTATTTATACGCATTGTTCGGGGCGGAGCGGGGCGAAGGGCAGCCGGCGAACCAAACGCTTAATAAAAACAATTAAGCCAAATTGGCCACAATTGTAGGCAAAAATGAAATAAAAACGCAAATAAATTGAAATTGGATGAACAAATAAAGAGTGCGCGTTGATCAAGATGGCGGAAAAGTGAGTGGAAAAGTGTATGATGGTGCGAAAAAGGCGAGCACTTGAGTGGAAATGCAGCCGAGTGTCGTCATCATCATCAAGGGGACATCGCATCGCATTGCATCGCATCGCAGCCAAGGAAAGCTCACACAAGTGCGGAAAATCGAGAAAAGTGACACTTTTACACTGAGGGAACAGAGGGCTAGAAATCCCTATTTTTTTATTTTATTTTTTTGCTACAAATCTACCCTTTTTTTAGACAAAGCTTAAGACAAGATTAAAGGTCGGCAAGTAAATATGGCACTTATGACGGACCTTGACAAGGTCATAAAAAGGTATTTCCTCAAGCCTTCTGCTTTAACAAAAAAAAAGAGAATTTATGGAATTATGTCAAGATCTTATTTCTTTAAAAATAAAACAATAAATAATAATGAAATATGAATAATAAAATAACAGAATTTTGTATCGATCACAACTAAGCCAATAATGAATTATTTCAATTCGAAAAGCTTTCCAATGTTGTTTGTTTTAGGTGCAAACAGATTTGACGTCAACTCAAATAATATAAAATGTTAATTGATAAAAAGCAAATAAATAAGAAAATAAATATCAAGTAAAAATGCTAAAATATGTTTATTATAGTAATATATTTTTTCTCGAACTGTATACAAACCCCTGCCTCAAATTTTGCTTAGTGTACATACAGATATTGGCAGAAGTGCAGCAGCAAATGATGAGCAGCAAAGTCGGCGATGCGATTTGCGTTCTTTCTGCTGTTCTTTTTTTAAACATTTCTTTATTTTATTTTTTTCTAGGAACTCGATTTAACTTTTTAGTATGGAAAAACTATTCAAGTCTAATGGCACGAAAGAAAATAATGACGCGCAATACACTTCGACAGTTTAAGCGGATTCACATGATTACAACTGAGTAGAGAGTAGAGAGTGGAGCCTGAAGAGAGGAGAAGCAGCCAAAGTGAAGAGTGGAGAGAGGATGAGCAGGAAGAGAGGAGAAAAAGAGCGGGCAGTAAGTAATGATGTCTGTCGATGTTTGCAGAAACTTGTTAACCATTTGAGGGCGACAAATGTCGAAGGCATTAGAGCAAGTTATAAGAGAGGACAGTGGGAGGTATATTTAGAAATAATATTAAAATATATTTACTAAATATATGTATTGAAAATTGTATATAAATATAATTTAAATGTATGCAAAGTGTTGGTAAAGTACAAGTATTTAAAACCTACAATATTATAGAAAGAAGTTACCTCTTTCTCAGGCTTGTACGTTTTAAAGCTATAATTGAATCCTTATAACTTTTTTACGACTTTTATTCAAGTTAATTTCCATTTCGATTTACTGTGCCCTCTGTGTCTTTATCTCCATCAGGCACTTGATGGCGTCTAGCTCCACTCGAGAGCTTCTAACAAATTGCTTGAGATATGAGGGGCCATGGGGAGCTCTGCTCTCGTAGTTTTAACAAATTTATTGCTTTTAATTGCAAATATTTGACAGGACCTGCTGCTGCTGCTGCGGGGCAAAAATCGATGAGGATAAAACATGGCCTAATAAAGTGGCTGGTTTATGGGCAAAGTGAAAAAGTGAGAAGAGCAGGAGAGGAGAGTGCAAGAAAAATGCATGTCATGTACTACGTAGTACGTACAGTGAACACTAGTGCCGTCTCTAATTCAATTATTATTCAAATCATATAATTTCATTTTTTTATACTTGTTTTTTTTTGCGGCACGCACCGAATGCGGTGACAGGATGTTGTAATCACATTACGTATACGACCGCGGGACGCGCGCATGTGGCGTATACTTGATGCGGCGCATACGCCAAATCCAATTTCCCGCTGTGCAAATGAAAATTGCTCGCTTCATTCCATACATTGTTCCATTCCTTGCGAGGAGTATGCTTTGTCTCCGGATCATCCTTACTTCCCGCCGCCGCCGCTTGTATTTATTTTATTCTTTTTCTGTTTTTTTTTTTTTTTGCATATTAATATTGTTAAAAGCGAGCCGTCGCTCTACAAAATTAGCCAGCCATTCATGAGCACTCCGCGCTCGCCATTCACCAGTCGCCAGTTGCCAGTCGGCATTCATCGTTCCGGGAATCCCATCATCATCATCATGGAGCAGGAGCAGGAGCAGCAGGAGGCGGAGGCCATATCAATTTACCCACCGGAAGGCACGCAGAAGCAACATCGGCGGCAACAAAAGGTATGAATCGGTTTGGTCCTTCTCAGCGGGAGTTCAAAAATCGTAAACATATCCCCCGAAGTGTTCGCAGGATGAGTACAGCAATGACGGGACAATGAAAATCAAGCTGAAATAAATACAAAGTTAGAGTTAAAAATGAATGAATTTATTTAATAATTGCATTAACTTTGGTTTGAAAAATATTTAACTCATTTTTTTAGTGTTACTTGTAGCCAGTCTCTACTGTAGCCTCGTAATATGAGTGTGCGTCTCTGTCCGTTTGTATGCACTTATTAATGCGTATTCATTGTCACATCCGGCGCGAGGAAATTATATTCCCCACCAGGCGGGCGGGTCTCCCCCCTCCAGTTCAATCCCAATCCCAATCCCAATCCCCTTCCTTTCCATCCTCTCCCCCCTTCCATTTACCTTTTCCAGAGCCACAATCATCGACTCATTTGGCGGCACTGCCTTGCCTTGCCTTGCCACGCCTTGCCTTGCGGAGAGAGAGCAGACGCTTTCCTTTTGTCGATTTAATTGAAATAATTGCAAAAATGCAAATTGAATGGACAACAGTTGACACAGGATATTAACCATGGACGGGCATGGCCATGAGGAGCAACAGGAGCAGCAGGAGCAGCAGGATCTGCCTTTGGCTGTGGGTGTGCGGGATGCTCCCGCAGAGCAAGGAGCCTTAATGAGCTAACGAATGAACGCTGTATAATTGAGTGGAGACCACATGTGCAGCTGCTCGGGATCAATGAACCCTTGTTGGGGATCGAGAAAAAAATATAAAAATGAAGATTTAAAAATTCAAGAGGTTACATAGAGTTTTAAGGAAAACAATCGATCGATATACCAGCATTCGATAACGATATTCCTTGTTTTTTTTTAGAGCTACCATCGCGGCTATCCGTAATGAGTCCAGGAGCGATTCCCAATGTCCTATAGACAAACCCGCCACATTGTGCAGTGGTTCTCATTTCCATGAAGGACAAAGGATACGGGGAGGAGATGTGGCCGGATGCGGTGGCAACTCTGGCCTAAGCGGCATCCTCATCGAATGTTGCCAATGTCGATGTCGATGTTGATGACGATGACGCTGTGTCTGGGCAACTTCCGCTGCATTGAGTGTGACTCTCTGTGTGTGCGTGTGGTGTATCCTTTTATCCTGCGTAGTAGTGCGTGTATGTGTGTGGCCGCAGGTTGCACCGTAATTGTGTTGATTAGCTAATTAGATGTAATTTCGCGGCCGGAAATTGGCAGTTGCTGCAGTCGAGGCGGGCAGCCATTAGGACGACGACAGTTTTGCCGAGTGCTTCGTCCTCGTCCTTGTTGCCACCACTGCCCCCCACATGCAAATTTTTAAGTGCCACCGCAGCGTAATCTTGCCATGAATATGTTTGTTTAGCCAACGAGAAGCCTTGAAGAGTTCCGCTTTATAGGATTCGGATCCGGAGCCGGATCCCGATCTCCATGCCCCTTCTCTAGTCTACAAGTTTTCTGTTTTCCTTTTTTTTTTAACGCCGCTCGGATGATGCTGACGTAAAAGTCGCGCCATAAAAATTCATTGCCAAACGAGGCAAAGCATTGCTGGCAGAGGGATGAGGAAGGGGATGAGGATGAGGATGTGGCAGTGGATGTGGCACTGGCAATTGCCGAGAGTAGTCGCAGTCCAGACTGAGCTGCGAAAAGCCACTGGAGCGCCGGTTGGGTAACGGATCTGAAACTTCAACTGGGCCACGACAATTCACAGAGCTGGGCGAGACACTAACCCAAAAATCATTTACAGGATTAAGTAAAAAATTATTATAAATTATTTTAAATTATTTTAATCCTTACTGAAAATATCTATGAGCTATGTTTATAGTTTTTATTACTTTTATAATGTGTAAACAATTTAAAAGACTTTAAAAAACATCTCAAACTTAAATTAATAAAATTTCAAAATTGCTTACAACATATTTATATAGAAAAACAATCTTAAAATATATCTTACAAGTTTTTTTAGCAGCAAGTGTGCTGAAAACCAAAAAATAGGAAACATTTTATAAAAGGAATTGCATAAAGTTCTCTTTCTTATTTTTTTTTCTCCCCCTTACATTTCCCCTAAACAGCGCAGCGTATTAAAGGGGACAGTGGGGAAAAGTGTGGGCTGGAAAATGGGTTGGGAAATGGTCGATGGGCGATGGTGGATGGGATGTATCGCTTCAGACTGTGCGACGAAAACGACATCGCAGGCAATGAGCTTAAGTTCAATACATTTACTTGAATTTCCAGCGAGCGACAAGGACGAAGACGATGTCGTTGACTAGTTGGCTCCCAAGGATGAGTCCGAAGGCAAGGCGAGGAAAGCGGGGGAGCCACAAGGAAGCTGCAAAAGCTGGCAAGCCGCACACAGAGAGAAATATTAAGGAATTTAAAAAGTCTTGAAATATTTACATAAATATGTATAAACTGTATTTTATTTAAGTAAAAAAGATTCATAATTAAATAAATACAAGGTAAAGAGCAGAACAACGGGTAACACTCACGAGTAAAAACGAGAAGCAGTAAGAAGAAGGAGTAAAAATAACGAGTCAACAAAGATAAAAACAACGAGAAGAGTCGAAGGCATAGAACTTGAACAAAAGAAATCCATGCTTTGGCATTTAAAAGCTTTCAATTAAATCAAAGCAAACTTAATTATTTAAATAAAAACATAAATATTAAATATTTATTTATATTTTACTATTTTTAATTTGCTCAAACTTTTGTTTCAGTGTCCAAAGCCGAAGCTGGGCAACGTTGTGCCCATTACAGACAGTTTTTGTGGCGAGAAATTTCAAAAAGCTCAAATGTGCGAGGCGATAAGCAAAGCAGCAAGAGATTGGCCCTGGCAAGGTCCTGGCTAGGTCCTGGAGCAGCAGCAGGAGCAGCAGTGGAGAAGGAAGAGGGCAGGAGGCAATGGCAGCACTTACATGTAACCAGTCGATGGCGACAACGGCAGCCGCAAATGTTGCAAGGATTGCCGGCAAGAAGCACACACAGAATTGATGTCTATGTGGTGTGCGGCAAAGGACGAGGGAGAAGAGAGGAGCGAGAAGCGACGAAGGATGTAACTATTCGGGGGTGGTCCTTGCCAGATCGGCGGGGGTTGATTCGCCAGCGCAAGTTTTGGTTTTCAAAATTTATCGCTTTTAGATAAAACGTTTTGCGTTTTTACGATACGACCAGCGAACACTTTGGCCAACTATCCTCGTAGCCAAGCGCAGCTGGAAGGGATGTCCTTCGAGCTGATTTCCTGGAGCTGTGCAGCAGGAGCAGACCGAATAACGAGTGGCGAGTGGTGGTGGTGGCATCTGTGGATTATGAAGTAATTTAATTAAAACGCCTCGCCCGCAAATAAATCCAGCATTATTTATGCGCCGCCCCCAATTGAAAGGAACGTGACAGGAGTCGTTGCTTAAATTTAAATTTACTTGTTTAACATTTATTTAAATGTGTTGTATTTATCGGAGTTTTGAGTACTCAAAGAACTTAATAAATAAAAGTCATTAGATTATAGTTACTTCTCAAAGAATCTAAGCTTATTTTTATATTTTTATAATTTCCATTTTTACATTCTTATAAATATTATTTTCTCAGCTTTTTCCATAAAAACCTCTTAACTTTGCCATAAAAATCCTTGGGCAATACTAATTCCAGGATAAACACAAAAACCGCTACAATATTGGCCCAAAGGATGAGCCAGAAGAGAGCGGCCAGCTCACGCATAGAAAGGACATTCTGCCGCACGGAGGCCACCTGCTGCTCCTCGGCCTCCGGTAGCCGCGGGTCCCCATCGATACCATCCAAGGTGCTATAAGCAGTGGTGGCTATCCTGGCCACACTCTCGTCCGCCTCGTCCACGGCACTCACATACTGGCGCGTCCAGTGCTCCAGGAAGCCATAGGCATGGGCATGCTGGATCTGCTTGTTAAGGACACCGACCAGGTGCGAGTGTCGGCGCACATAGAAGGCCAGCTGCTGGGTGTAGATACGCTCCCGGACCAGGTGCAGGCGTCGGCTCATCGGATGCACCTTCCGGAAGTACCCAAAGTACTCGTACGGCGTCAGGATGGCCAGCCGGGCAGCCGTACCGCTCTGCCTGGCCAGAGCGGGAAAGGACTGCAGTTCGCTGCCCTGAAGCAGCACCAGCTGGCTGGGCTTCAGCTCCGGCAGACTGGCTAGGATCCTGGCCTCATTCCCCTCAGCCAGCTGGATGGTAAAGCGCTGGGCCAGCACCTCGGCTATAGTCTGTGGCGGATTGCGCTGCGTGTCCTGGCGCAGGAGCTGGTACATGCCGGACTGGTAGCCGCTGCGCAGGACCAACGTGGACAGCAGCCAGGTGAGGATAACAAGCCGACCGGCCAGCCTTCGGGGCAGGAAGCGATCCAGCAGATTGCCGCCCATAGTCAGCACGAGCAGCTGGTAGTACGGATGCGGTGGCAGCTCCTTCTTAGGCCAACGCCGCACCACCACAACCAGGAGCAGGCAGGCCAGGATCAGCACGACGGCAATGGCCCGCCACAGGAGGGGGGCAAAGGGAAAGGCCAGCTTCTCGTAGGCGGAGTAGGCGCTCTGCAGGTTCGTCACCAGCATAATGTGGCTCATGAAGTAGTACTCCGACTGCGAGTACGGGATCTCGCTGCCGGCGCTCGGCTTGAAGTGGAATCCACCCAACGAGAAGTCGGCGTGCTTTCCAAAGATCTGTTAAGGGATAGAGGTGGACATGGACACAGGACTAAGGAACCTCATAACGTACCTCATCAAAAATGCTGCCCGATTCGTCAAAGGTGGCCAGGACCTCGTCCTTGCTCATCCAATAGAGGCCAACGCTAAAGTTGAGATTATCGGCCAGGAACTGCAGCAAAGCCCCCTCGATGCCCACAAAGGCGGATCCTTTGCTGGAGCCGGAGTCGGGACGCCAGACCAGATACGGCATGTCCTCCCAGGTGGCACAGGTCAAGCGGCAGCCATGGAAGTTCCCCAGCTTCTCGGGAAAGAACACCGAGCTGGTCCAGACCTCGGTGTCCCAGTGAAAACGATTCACCTCTCTCGCTCTGATCACCTGGCAGTCATGGTCGCCGCTAAAGGGGAAGTAGCTGACCATGATGAGCTGGGAGCTGGCAGGGGAGCGCAGCACTAGGCCCACATTAAGGACACTGAGGCGCCAGAGCAGCTGCAGGGCCAGCTGGACCTCCTCGCCATCCGGCTCCGTTGGCAGGGACATGTAGACCAAAGTGTGCGAGAGATCCTGTGTGGCCCGGATGCCCTCGTATATCTTTTCCAGTGACTGCAGGTCATCCACCAGCACCAGGACAGCATGCACATAAGGCTTGTACTCCATGGGGGACTGGCGGAAGAGACGCCTCGTCTGATTCGTGGATGGCAGGCTGACCAACAGCTGGCTGAGTAGGTCCTCCAGGTGGAGACCCGCCAATGCCGACGGACCACCGATGTGCGTGTATATGTAAAGGGTCTTCAGCTGACCCATCTCCGAGTTCACCAGCACTTGGCTTAGAGCCTTCGCTAATCCCGAAACCGAAATGGAAACCGAAGCCGATCCTGGTGCAGAACCAAATATCACTCGAGGCATTGCGACAGCAAAAACAAAGAAGAACGCGACACGCAACCAGCACTGCATGGTTAAGGACTCGTCCAAGGAATAACTGGAATTGAGAATCCTGTGCTGGCTCCACCCCTTCCCCATTTCCCCGGGGGAAATCTTTGGAGTGGCTCTGACCAATCGCGTTAATCGTATCACATTAACGGGGATTCCCCTGGGAGCGCGAGTTGGTTACGAACTCAACCCATTATTAGCTTCTCGTGGCACTTGTTAATAGAGAATCCTGGCCAGCTTTGGTAAGTACTTTATTTATTTGTTATTATATTCATTGATTTTTATATATTTTTTTTTATATTTATTTTTATATTTGTTTTCTATATGTAAGGTAAACGCAATCATTTAGGAAAAGTTTTCAACTTATTGAGTTCATTATATGCAATGACCATGACAAATGTTATGACTTTATGTCATGACTTTATCCCTAAACAAATTTTATTTAGTTTTACTTTTTCTGTATTTTATTTTAAGTGAATCATTCATTATATGTACTTTATATTTCTTTTTTTATCATCGTATCTATCATATAATTTTACCTCTACTTAGTACTTGTTTTATTCATAGTTGTTACCCCTTTTTTTTATCTGAATTATTGTTGTATGGATTCCGTACTGTTGTAAGTCTTAGAACTACTCTTTCTTTTTTTTTACTTTCTTGTCACCTATTTTATTCCTGTATATGAATAAGGCTCTGTCTAAGTCTCCACTTCGCTCTCTGTATCTTTATACCTCTCCTAAAATCTCGTTAGAGAGATAGTCTCCTTCTCTAACTTTCTTTCTATCTCTTTCTCTGTATCTATGTTTCCTTTCTATTTTTCTCCCTATCTTTCTTTCTCTCTTTCTGTCTCAGTATTTATCTCTCTCTTTCTGTCTCAGTATCTATCTTTCTTTCCTTTTGTTTGCATCTCTTTTTCTTGATGTACCTTCCTTTCTCCCACTGTTTCTAGTTGTTCTTTCTATCTTTCTCAGTTTCTCTCTATCTCTATTTAAATATTTCACTATATCTTTCTTTCTCTGTCTCAGTACATATATTTTTTTTTTTCATCTATCTCCTTTTGTCTCTCGATCTCCATCTCTTTCTCTTTCTAACCTGCTCGAATATATGTATATTACTTAATCTTACATAAATTAAAAATGAAGATTAACATTCTATGTATACATTTTTATTGACATTTTTAAACAAAAGTCTAGTCATCAACATCATCATCGTCATCGAACTCAAAGTAGTCGATGTCATTGTTCTCTCCTCCAGTTTCCCTGCTGATGTTCTCCTTGGGCTCGTTGCTCTCCTTGGCCACCGCCTCCGCCCCCGCCTTCTGTTCGGACTCCTTTCCAAAGTTATCCTTCTCCGTCTCATCCTCGAAGAGGCTTCGCTCGGCGGCACCCAGCTCGAAGACAGGTGCCTCCTCCTCCTCCTCCTCCTCCTTGTGCTCCTTCTTGGGCTTGACCTTTGCCTCTTTTTCGTCGCCTGAAATCTTGCCCAGAACCGGTGGCTGCACCTCCACCCGCGTCTGGTTCTGATGGTGACTCAGCATGCCCTTGTAGAGATGCGGGAACCGTCGCTGGAAATCGAGTTTGATGCGGAGGAGCCGCTCCAGCATGCCGGGTGTAAGGATTCCCGGTCCCTGTCCCGGCTGGCTGCCCATGATGTGAGTGTCCCGGCGATACCGACCGTCCCTCAAATAGGCGGCGTAACTTCCTCCGCCCGTGTACAGAGGATAATGGGGATCAAAGGGTTTGGTGTTCCAGGGATCGTCGGGCCTCTCCACGGGCAGCAGGCCCATGAACGGATGCAGCAATCCCTCGCCGTAGGTGAAAATGGAGCCCACTTCGGGGTCAGATGGTGGTGCTGGTGCTGATGCTGGTGGTGCGGTGGTTTCGATGTCGGATGGTGCTGATGATGGACTGATATGCAAATGGAAGATGAAGATGAATGGTTGGATGATTAGTGAACTACTTTGTCTAGGCTCTAAGCTAGGATTATGATTATGGTTAGGATTATGGTTAGGAGGGGCAAGGATTACATCCTAATGGGGCTTCTAATGGTGGTGATAGCTGGCTGCTGCCTCCTTCGCAGCCTCTTGCGTTTGACGAGCTTGCTGCTGGCCGAGATCTTGGAGAGACCATTGCTGCTCTTCAAGGAGGCATTGGAGCTAGATCTGCGCTCCTTTTGCAGCTGCAGACGCAGGAGATCGCTGAGCACATCTACCAGGCGATCCAGCTTGGTGCTACTCACGCTGGCCTGGGTGGTGACCCGGGAGCTGACGGTGTCCTTCCTTATTGGAGTCACCTTTTTGGTCAACGGAGTCACCTTCTTAGGCACCGGAGTCACCTTCTTAGGCACCGGTGTAACCTTCTTGATAACCTTTCTCTTAGGACGCTGCGGCAACCTTGCCTGCCGCGTGGACCTCACCCAGCCCTCATCGCTGGGGCTCTCTATCTCCTCTTGGCTTATCTGGCTGATCCGGGTGTTCCTTTTCCTGCTGGCACTGCTCCCTGCTGCCGTGCTGCGTCTGCGCATGAACTTGCCGCGCAGGGCATAGGGTGAGGGTGGTGTGGAGGCATCTCTCCGGATATTTCCATTGAGGGCCATATTCAGCATGTAAGCCCGTTGCTTCATGCTCAGCGGAACAGCTGCTCGCTTGGCCTTGACCTCCGAATCGGTGGCAGGAGCAGGTTCATCGGCCTGAAACTCTGGATACGCCGAGTACTCCTGGCTGAGGGGTGCCTCGTAGGGCAAACCCTTTGGCAGCTCCAGGTTGCCGCCTTCGGCATACTGACGCTCGTGGCTCTTGGTCAGATAGTCGGTGTCGTAGCCCCGGTTGGCCAGGATCCTCTGCCAGTTGCCTTCCTCCTCCTCCTCGTAGGGCAGCTTGTTGGCATCGATGGAGGCCGAGGCGGCGGCGGAGGCGGTGCCCAGTTGCTCGTCCACCTTGGCGATGGCATTGGCCTCCTTGGATTTGGTAGAAGGTAAAGAAGTTGGAGCTGGAGTAGGAGTCTCTGTGGTCGTTGTGGTGGTGCCTGTGCACTGTGTGTCCTCCTCCTGATCTTCCTCCTCTTCCTGCTCTGGCTGCTTTTCTGCCTTGACTGGCTTTTCCTTATCCTCCGACTGCTTGGTCTTCTCCGCTTCCTTTTCCTTAGCCAGCTCTTTAGGTTGCTCTTCCACCTTAACCTTGGGCTCCTCCTCTTCGTTTGGCTTGTTGTCTTTCTCCTCCTTGGGCTCCGCCTTCAACTCCTCCTCCTCCTGCGTTGGTTCTTTGACCAAATTCACCTTGAGCTGCTCTTGGATCTGCTTGCACCTTCTGTTGGCATCCAGGAGCTGCATCTTCAGCGCATGCACAGCCTTGTGCAGCTCATGGATCTCCTCCTTTTGCTGGGACATGGCCTCGGTCACACGCAAGGTTTCAGCAGCCGCCGAATCCTGCTGCATCTCCTCCTCGTCCAAGGGGACTGCCTCCGTGGAAGGAGTCTCAGTGGTGGTTGTGGTGGTGCTAGTGGTGGTGCTGCTGGTGGTTGTGCTTGTGGGAGTTGCCTCTGTAGTGGCACTGATCTCTGTTGTATTAAGGAGCAGAGGAGCAGCTGTGGTCAGACGCACAAAGTCCTCGTGATGGTACTGATGATGGTGATGGTAATGATGCTCCTGCTGCTGGTGAGGATCATGCTGCAGCTGCTCTGCATCTTCTCCCTCCTGGGGCATGTCCTCCCCATACTGATCTCCGCCAATCTCCAGCGGCACCTGGCTAGCACGCTCCAATGCCTCCCTTATGGAGGCAGCATTGTAGCGCATGAGAGCCTCGGCTGGATCCTCGTCCGGACTCAATGTGATCTCCTTCAAACCCATCTTGTATTCCCGCCGCAACTCGTTGAGGGAACCCTCGTCGATGGTCTCCAGGGTTCCGTACTCGGCGGTACTGCGACGGCTGCGTCGAGACTTGCAGGGGCATCGGGAGCTGGAGCTGCTTAGGATGTGACCCAATCCCCTAGACCTGCCGCACTGACAGCTGCTGCCGCAGGAACACTGAGATCTGCCGCAGGAGCAGCCTTTTGGCGCCATGTTAGATCCTTGCCCATCCTTTTCCCCCCCAAACTGGCTGTGAAAAATGGCTAACCTTTTGTGGACTCGATGCGTCGGGGACAACGGCGCTGGTGTGGTTGTCGTCATGGAGGGATTAGCTTCATCGGATCCGCTCCCGGCGACCTGGTCTGCTTGCAGGTTTATTGTCTGAAATGCGTCGCCTGTTTAATGCCATGAGAAGAAGGGCGAATGAATCGTATGAAATGGATCAGATGGCAGCTACTTCTCTACGGAATGTGTCAAGTGGTGGGTGGTGTGTGGTGCTGATGTGGTGTGGTGTCAAGTGGTGTCTGGTGTTGTCTAGCGGTTCTACAACGTAACTCACCCTGGCCAGTGTCTGGTGGCGGCGCAGCATCTCGTCCACTTCGTCATTGCCCACGGCAGCCCGGTAGCCTTGCGAGACTGGTCTCTGGTAGGAGGAGCTTCCGGCTCCATAGGCATTCGATCCATAGCCACCGCCTCCGTAGCTAGTGCCATAGCTGGGAGCGGAGTAGCTGGGACGCTGAGCATAGCTTGGACGTGGGGCATAGCTGGGTGGCGCATAGCTGGGTGGTGCGTAGCTGGGTCCATAGCTGGGACGCTGCTGGACTGGCGTGGAGTAGTACAGGTTCACGACTGTGGGATTGCCAGACTTGGACTTGGACTTGGACTTCTTGCGCTGATTGCCGCCCAAACCCAGGGGATCCACTGTGGGGGAGACGGAGATGGAGTCACGATTGCGGAAGACGCCGTAGAGATTACCTTTGTGCCGGGCAGTGCCCTCGTTCTCGGGCATCTGGGGACCAGCCTCGCCCAGGACAAGATCATCGGATTCCTCGTTATCCTGCTCCTCCGGCTGCGACAGTTGTTGGATAGCCTTGGACTTCTCATCGGCCCACTGGCGTTCAGCGGCTGACCTCTGCTCATCTTCGCTCCTCTGCTGCATCTGCTGCATCTGTTGGATCTGCTGGATCTTTGCTGGGTCTTCGGTCCACTGGAGCTGCTGCTGGGCTGCTGGATTCTCCGGGGTCATTTGGCGCTGCTGCATCATTGCGGGATTCTGCTGGATCATCTGTGCCTGCTGCTGCTGCTGCATTATCTTAACCTGCTCCTCGGCCCACTGCCTTTGCTGCATCTGCTGGATGGTTTGGGGATCTGTCTCAATCATCTGTCGCTGCTGCTGCTGCATCATGGGATTCTGCTGGATCATCTGGCGCTGCTGCTGCATCTGCTGAATAGCTTGAGGATCCTCCACCATCATCTGTCGCTGCTGCATCATTGTAGGATTCTGCTGGATCATTTGTGCCTGCTGGATCTCAGCCTGTTGTCTTTGCTGCATCTGCTGGATAGCCTGAGGATCCTGCATCATCTGTCTCTCCTGCTGCAGCTGCTGCATCTGCCTCTCCTGCTGCTGCTGCTGGATCATCTGTGGAGGATCTGGCATTTGTCTAGCCTGCTGCTGCATCATCATCATGGGAGTCTGTTGGATCATCTGCGGATTTTGCATCATTTGCTCCATCTGCCTCTCCTGCTGCTGCTGCATCTGCCTCTCCTGCTGCTGCTGCTGCATCTGCCTCTCCTGCTGCTGCTGCATCATCATCTGCCTCTCCTGCTGCTGCTGGATCATCATGGGATTCTGCTGAATTATCGGTGTTCCCGGCATCATTTGACGCTGCTGCATAGCCTGAGGATCAGCCATCATCTGACGCTCCTGCTGTAGCTGCTGCTGCTGCCTCTGCTGCATCTCCTGCATCATTTGTCGCTGCTGCTGCTGCATCTGTTCGATTGGCTTTGTGGCATCCTCTGAACCAGTTCTGTAGGCGGCATAGATCTTGTCCTGCTTGCCCTTGTCAGCGGATTCCATCTGCTCGTTGGCCATGCGGTAGGCATAGGCCATGATCTGGATAATGTCCTCCTTGGACATACTCTGGCTGGGCTTCTCCACTTGACGCTTGTAGCCGCCGGAGCTGCGATGCGTATCTGTAATCCTGGCCTTGCGCTGCGCCTCCTTCTGGAGCAGCCGACGGACGTAGTCGTCGCGAAGGGCTCGCTCGATGTCCGAGCGCGTGATCTTGTGGACGGGCGTCCGGCTCAGCGGATAACTGATCTTGTAGGGCGAGTCCTTGCTTTGCGAGGCTGTGGCACTAGAGCGCATCTCCTTAGCCATCAGCTCGATCTTCTGAAGCATTTTCAGCTCGGCAATAACCTGGCGCTCGAAGGCCCTCAGCTTGGCCTCCACGCGGATATCCTCCAAAGTCTTCTGGTCTTCTGTATTCGTCGTGGGATTGCTGGGCATGCGGAACCAAAGCAGTGGCACTCGCTCCTGCTCCTGATCCTCCTGCTGCTGCTTCTTCTCAGTTTCCTTCTCCAGCGCCGTCTTGATCTTGAGCTGTGCCACCTGCGCCTCCGGGGCATAGGCAACCTCTGGCCTCACCCGCACCTCGGAGATGTCGGAGGCGGCCGGCGTGGGGAACATTTGACCAAGGAAATCAAAGTTGGGAGGCGGCAAGTTGGCCGCAGCCTGGGCTGGCGGCATTTGGGACAACAGACTCATGGTCTGGCCCAGCATCTGGTTGGCATCGAAGTTGGGCAGTGTCCAGGCCTGACCCAGCACGGGAACAGCTGGTGGAGCTGCAGCTGGTGCTGCTCCTGCTGCTGCTGCGGGAGCCGGAGTCGGAGCAGCAGCGTCGGCTGCATCAGTGGCTGGAGCGGCAGCTGGCGCGGGAGCCGGAGGAGGAGCACCCAGCATGCCCTGCAGGCCCGAAAGGCCAGGCAGACCCTGGAGCGCCGTCAGGGCAGTCTGCGGATTCATCAGCGACTGGCCAACCATGTTGGGATCAAAGGTGGGCATGGTGGGCATGTTGGGCAGAGCCTGGAAGTTGGTCAGGAACGAGAAGGGATTCGGCTGACTGGCTGGATCATTCTGGCGGGTGACTCGCGTCTTGGCCGCCGCATCATCCGCCAGGACAAGCACCACCTTGGAGGCGGCGGCCTGAATGGCATCCGAGTTGGGATTTGGGGCGCCCAGGAAGGAGTAGGCCGGGAAGAGGCTGCCCCAGTGGATGAGGCTGCCCAAAGCCGGGAACATCATGTAAAAGGCGTCCACCGTTGGATTGCCACGGCTGAAGGCCGTAATGGGCGGGGTCTGGGAAAGGATCTGCAGGAAGGAACTACTGTTATGGAAATCACTTGGAGCTAAGTCTAGCCCGCACTCACCTTGCCTTCTCCAGGGACCACATCCTCTCCTGTCGTAGCGGAGGCACCGGCGGCGCCTGCTGTGGCGGTGGCGGTGGCGGTGGCATCATCGCCAGCTTTTGTGACTGCGGCCTGGCCTAAGGCAGCCGGATCGCAGGAGCTTTGGGCAGCCACCTGGACGCCGAGTAGCGCCAGGATCAGCAGCTGGCTATGCGGTCTCATCCTGGGATTATCTTTGGCGGAAGTCTCGGGAAGATCGATCGATGCGATCGGTGTGCGCCGGAGCTCGTTGGCCGACTGACTGCTGATTGCCGCCGGACAGTGGCCCAAATAGATTTTTTGCCGCCGCTGAAGTGCCGACGTCGTCGGATTCGTGACCGATGCAGTGCAGCATTTTGCACGCATGGAAAATGAAAAATAAAATTAAAAATGTAAAATGGAAAATGGTTATGTAGAAAGGTGGCAATTGGTAAGCGTTTCCGTGTGTGTGCCCCCAAATCGAGAACGAGACCACAGCAGCCGCCGCAGAGCTGCAAGAGCTGCAAAAACCTTGCTCAACTATTCCGCTGGCAGCAGCGTTTCCATGGAATCAGCGCAAATGATGCACGGTAAACAGTACGCCGGAACAGCACGGCCGGAGTCACGCGGAAGGGGTTTTTGGGCGCACAAATAAATTCGAACTCCTTTTTTGTAATGATTAAATTAAAATAATTTTTAAAAAGATTAGTAAACGGTCAGCCGAAACAATAAAAAAATTAAAAATGGAGAAAACACGGATAAATATGTTAAACAGGAAGAATAAACAAATTAACGAAAATAAAACGGACAAATTTGCATATAAGTACATTTTTTTTTAATAAAAAAAAGGGTTCCATAAAAATTTTTTAATAACATATTTCCTTAAATTTATCTCAAATTTAGGTCAAGGTTCATAGATTTGCTTCATTTAGTATTTTTTTTAAATAACGGATCACCCCTGATTTGCTGGTAAATGTTTCGAAAAACCATAGCGAACTCATCCTAAAATTTATGAAAAATAAAAATTAAAAAATGTTCGCACATGTGCACTTATAATTCCCAACTGGTTCTAACAGCCACCGAATGAAGTCACGGTTGCCGGCCAAGATGTTGATATGTTTGTGTGATGTTTTTTTGTGTATGTGTATGTGCTGTTAAAGAAATTCCCTATGAGAAGTGATAAGTCTCCGGTGTTACTTATCATAAAAGTAACGTAACATTTGGGTTACTTTTGAGTCTCAAATCTTTCCTTATTTCAAGAAATATTGTTCTTACGTATTATAAAGAGACGTTTGGCTGCCAATGTTTAGATATATTTCCTACTACTAAGTAGCACGTCTTCACAGGAGCAAGTGTTGATAGTTACTTGCCCTAAGTAATTAATTTTGTTTTTATATTTCATGAAAAATTACACTTAAAAAACAAGTCAACTAAGAAAAATCGTAATTAATGCAATGAAATTTGGTTAAATTGCACTTGAACTAGGAGTAATCTTTTTAAATATATATAAAATTTACCTTACTTTGAAGAAAAGCTTTTCCTATATGTTTTCTTAAGTCTCAGGAGACTCGCCTTTGTATTTCTATGGCAAATTTCTAAATCTACGGCAAAAAGTGGCCTTTTTTTATGCTAAATAAACGGACAAATCAACGGACAAAAGACATTACCAAATAAAGGGACAGGAAAAAGACAGGTGAGTTACATTTTATTCTATTTGATTTTTATTTATTTATTAATATGTTCATTTTGTATTTAGTTTTGTATTATTTTGAGATCTGATTCCGACTGAATTTGTATTATTATTATTATTATTATTATTATTATAATTTGTCTTAAATTAACAGTTTTATGAGTAAGAAAGAACGGGTAGGCTAGTGTTTAGAGAGACCTGGCTAGATTGGCTTCTATGTTGATCAAATTAAATCATTCTTAATTATTATTATAAACTAGCAGGGCGAACCATAAACCAAAGCCCTGTGGATATAACGAGAGATCGCGTAGAGTACAAAAACCTATATCACCCGGAATCCGCACCTGATCCATCGGTGAGGGCCGTGCTGGAGGTGCTGCCCTTCAAGCAGCGGCAGCGGTGGTGGCGGCGAACCATGGCATTCTCGATCGTCTTATCGTTTGTGTGTCACCGGCACCACCTTCGGCACCACCAGCAGCACCACCACCCCCGTGGCCCCCCGTATTCAGCGAGGTGGCTGAGGTCAGCGCATTGGAAAGTGGGGAAAAAGGTAAAAACTTGTAACGACAAGTGAAACAGAGTTTCGGTCAGCGGGTGGTTTTCGCCGAGGTTAGCAAAAAGTGCGAAAAAATCAAGAAGGTAAAAAAGAATATATAAAAAATATATATAGTAAGTCTTTGAGTCGGCACAGCGACCTTTGACAGGTTCAGATTCTCATTCGCATTCGCATTCAGATTCAGATTAATACTGGCGACGCGTCGCCGAGATTGTGAAATTACTCACATCCGAAGTTTGGTCACGATTCCAGCGACATCAGACCGACATAATGCGTAAGTCGGATAGATATAACTTCATTTCAAAATAAAACTAAAGTAAGGCATGGAAGAACCATACAAATATCAAGATTATCATTTATTTTTTGTACAATGGAAGTGAGTCTTCTGTGAGATAGAGAGCATACAAAGATCATGTTACCTTTTTGCTTTATTCAATGGAAAGCTTTATCTTATCTCTTGGAAAGTGTTCATTGAATAGAAACTATTGAAAAATGTATTTGATTATTATTCTTTAATTATATTAAATGAAAATAAATACATCTTTGAATTAAGGGGTTTGATTATCAAAAATTTGGCAAAGAGTTGGGATTAGATTTCTATTAAACCAAAATTAATAATTGAAATTGTAATGAATAAAACAAATAAAATAAAAATGTGGGTATTTTATATTATAAACGGACAAATTATGAATCAAATGAAGAGACGAATGAACGGATAAAGGAAAGGAAAAATAAACAAATAAACGAAAGGAAAAATGAAGGGATAAATGAACAGACTTAGAAATGGTTAAATAAACGGACAATTTAACAGACAAATACTATAAACAGATAAATAAACGTACAAATAATTATATAAATATTATAATATAAATAAATATAATATAATATATATTTGCACATATTTGCCTATTTTAATAGCTTAAATTATTTATTTAATTCTTGTTTTTATTAGTTTTTTTAAGCTCTTTACCTAATCAATATTTATTTCTGACTAAACAAAAACCACTAAGCCCTGAAGGTGTTAACAAAACTAAATAAAATACCTTGAAATATTGTCATGTAATCAATTTATTTTCTTTTTATTTTGATAACCTACTTTTTTCATTTTTTTTAGTTAAGAAATACATTACTTTTTGTATAAATACTTACAGAATTTAAATAAATTTAAAATGACTGAGTTTGCTGATTTTTTGCATAGTTATTTAAGTATTTTATATAAGCCTGTAATACATTTACTTGGTTTTACCAGGCTAAACACATTTATAATTATACAAAGACGGTCCTAAAATTGCCATTAAAAAATATTATATATATTTAAGCTTGATTTATAATGCATTTGCATTACGGATAGCATTAAAAAGAGCCTTCAGCACGCAATTTGATGGGATAGCTAAAAGCTGTCCTTTTGTAAAATTGCTAACGAGCCACAAAACAGTGGTGGAAAAACAACTAAAAAATATATTGATAATAAAGAAATAATATTAAATAATTTAAATAAAAAATGAACAAGCTAATGATATCAATATATTCATAAATAAAACTTAAATTAAACTTTGAATATTGATTTTCTACATAATTTTATTATTAAAAATTAAAATAAAATTATTGAAAGTATCCAGTAAGCACTGTGCCTTAAAAGCCTTAAAGCCCAACCTGATGGCAGACCCAGGACCTCGTCCAGTTGGACTCTGGCCAGCGAGGAAGCCTCATCATAATCATCAGCATGTTGGCCAGCGGAGTGCAGAACGTGAGCCTGGTCTACGCCTTGGTCTGGGCCATCGACACCTATTACGGACGCTCCACTAGCACCGCCTTGGCCGTGGTTAAGTTCCCCACCAGCCGGGCCAGTCGTGGCCATCACAACGATCTTATCGACGAGTCTCTGGCCAGAGCCGGGGGCTCGGGACGCATACAGTTCCAGCTGGAGGACGACCGGATTGAGGCCTCCGCCAGCGACACCTCCAATGCCACCACCGACGAGGTGGAGCTGCCGCCGCCGAGCGGAGTGGCGGGCAGGCCGATGGCCATCTGGTTCCTGGACAGCCTGCGCTCCTACTTCCGCCTGGAGCTGTACCTCAACCAGGTGGGCAGTCCCTACAAGCGAACGGGAAACTTTCTGCTGGTCTACACGGGCCTGGAGGCGCAACCGATGGAGTCCATCAAGATCATGTTCCGGCGGCTGCTCAACATGTATGTGTTGAACGTGACCGTGTTCCTGCAGCGCAATGGGAGTGTCCACGTGTACACCTACTATCCCTACGGCCCACATCGCTGCCAGTCCTCGTTGCCGGTGTTTTATACGGCCTTCCAGGAGCTGGAGTCTGGTGTGGTTGGTCTTACGAAGCCTTTGTTTCCCAGCAAGCTGGCCAATATGCATGGCTGCCAGCTGGTGGCGGCCACCTTCGAGCATCGTCCGTATGTGATTTTAGAGGATGATCCCCAGCAAGTGGGCGGCAGAATCCTACATGGCATCGAGGGCAGGATAGTGAATACTTTGGCGGAGCGGATGAACTTCAGCCTGAAGCTGTTGGTGCCGGAGGACAAGGATCGCGGGCAGATTCGTTCAGATGGCAATTACACGGGCATACTGAAGATGGTAAGAGGGATCAAGGGGCGTATACGTAATCTTAATCTGCTAAATTACGCATACGCCTGGTTAACCCTTTTAGATTACGCATACGCCTGGTTAACCTCCTCTCATCTCTCATTGCAGATTGTCGATGGCGAAGCTAACCTCACCTTCGTGTGCTTCATGTACAGCAAGGCTCGCTCGGACCTGATGCTGCCCAGCGTGTCCTACATGAGTTTCCCCATCGTCCTGTGCATACCCAGAGGCGGCTCCATGACTCCGCTGCAGCGCCTCACGCGTCCCTTTCGCCACATCATCTGGTCCTGCGTTTTGGGCAGCCTGTTCCTCGGTCTCCTGCTGATCGGCCTGCTAAGACTGAGGCAGCCGCGAGTCCTGCGTCACCTGGTCCTGGGCAGGAACAATCACCGGGCCTGCCTAAGCATGTGGAATGTCCTGATGGGCGGTTTGGCCTTGTATCATCCGAGGCGGAACTTTGCCCGATTTTTGCTGCTGGTCTGGCTACTGCAGACTTTGGTCCTGCGAGCCGCCTACACGGGGCAGCTGTACCTGCTGCTGCAGGACTTGGGGACGCGGGCACCGCTCCAGGAGCTGTCCGAGGTGGTGGCCCAGGGCTATGTGTTCCACATGCTGCCCGCTCTGCAGAGCGTCTTCCACGACTCGATGCCCAGCACCCGGGTGCGGGTGGTAAACAGCCATGAGCATTCGCTTTTAAGGCTACGGGATGAAGATGATCCTGGCATAGCAGTGCCGCTGCTCCAGCCGACGGTCTACCAGTTTGACTATCGATCCGGACCGAATCGGAACCATTTGGCGGTGCTGCCGGTGCCCCTGATGACCGCCCCGCTGACGCTGTACATGCGCCCCCACTCGTATCTCAAGCGAAGGATTGACCGCCTGCTGATGGCCATGATGTCCTCGGGCATTGTGTACCGCTTCCGGAGCATGTACCTGGACCGGATTGAGCGCATAGCCAAGCGGCGGCGCACCATAGAGCCCCAGCCGCTGACCCTCTGGCGGCTCTCCGGAATCTTTGCCTGCTGCGGAGCCCTCCAGCTGTTGGCTGTCCTCGTTTTTGGCCTGGAGCTGTTAGCAGCTGCCACGGGGCATCGACGGTTACGCAGGGCTTTAAGCTTATTAAATGGGTTTATTGCATAAATCGGGAAATATATAGTATATAGTATCCCTTCCTCAGAGCCTCTCCATAAGCCAGGTTAATCTTTGCCAGCTTGGTCGCCTCCGACTGAGCAGTTCCAGGCCAAAGATTACCAAGGAGATGCAGTGAGCTGCCATCAGACAGTTGAAGGCGGCCACTACAAAGCCCATGGACTGAGCGCGTCCCTGAGCTGCACTCTCCGAGGAAACGGAGGAGCCAGGATTTGTCGGTCTGTTCAAGGAGTCCGAGGTAATGGGCATGCTGCCCCAGTCCAGCTGCTGCGAGTAATGCTGCAAGAGCCCAAAGCTGCGCATGTTGAACAGAATCGCATTGAACTCCCAGGCAAAGTAGGAGCCACGGGGAAAGTACACGCACAGCATGTTGTCCAGCATCTTCTCGGCCATAATCACCAGCCGGTGGCGGTCATTCCGATGCCGGGTCAAGTGGTGAGCCAAAAAAGCACGACTGGTAAAGGCACCAGCCCGACCGGGCTCCTTGAGCAGAGCATCAAACACATCCACCGGCTGTCCCGGTGAGATTTTCGTCCTGCCCTGAAAGGCGGGCAAGTTGAGGGTCATCCTATAGGTGGCATGATCTGTGATGAAGTGATATCCCGCTCCCAGCATCTGCTCAAATGTCTGTGGGAGCGGCTTCTCCGGTGAATTGTGTATAAAGTTGAACACGGATGCCTCGTAGCTGGCGCGGATCACAAAGATCCAGAGCATCCAGCCGGCCAGAGCGGGCGAAGGCATACGCCAGCGGCTCCCCAGGAGCCAGTGGAGGCTGGAGAGGAAGGCCAGGAGGAGCCAGGAGTAGCGGTTAAAGGGAAAGAGCATCACCTCGTAGATGCTGTAACCACTCCGCGGGCGCATCGCAATCACATAGCCCATCTGGCTATAAGGACCAGTGGCGGCCAGGTAGGTGGATCTCTCCGGGGTGCAGGCGGCACAGCCCAGCGTGAAGTTGGCCCTGCGCTCGCGGAGCATCTGATAGGCGCCGGTGAAAGTGCCATTTATGTAGCTGGAACCCCCAATGAGACCCTCCGGTTCGTTGCGTACCAAGCGCAGGGTAAAGTTCATCTTGGCGGCCACAATCTGGAGCACCAGTCCATCCAGTCCCTCCAGCTGCTCTGCCGGACTACTTCTCTCCCAATGCACCTTCATATAGGGCGGTATGTCCCACACAATCACGCTCAAGGGACAGCCGTAGAGGTCCTTCAACCTTGGCGGATAGAGTTGCCATATTCCAGCATCCTTTAGCTCAATCTCCACCGGCTCCAGGCTCATGCAATCCGTGGGCGTGTACGGCCGGACATTGTAGGCCCGGACAGCATGGAGACTCGGCACCAGGATCAGCACGTTAATGTTGTAGCGCTCCAGCAGGAAGTAGGCGAATATCCTGGACATAACAGGACCCTGCTTGGACTCCGGCAAGGTGGTCAGCCAGACAATCAAGTACGCAGTGTTCCTGCTCACATCCCTGGCAATCTCTCTGGAAAAATAAGATATAAATATATATAAACTCTCTATAAATCGCAATTGCAGTACATAACCTCCTCGGGACTCTGGACAAACAGCAACTGGATCAGCACCTGGCAGCTCAACTTGCTGGCCAAACGGGAGGCCAGCACAATGGGCACTGCCGATGAATGGTGAACCAGGCTGCGGTCCAGAATCCGCTGGACCAGCTTCACCCGATCTTTGGCCATCTGCCTGTAGTCGGTGCTAATGAACACGCTCAAGTTGTGGGCAGCAAAGGCATTCTCAAAGATCTCCTGTAGCGTCCCGGAGATCCGCGTGACCAGGAGCTCCTTCATGGGATGCTGATCAGACCACAGCCTGGAATGTGTTGTTGTGCTTAAGAGCAACAGCAGGAGCAGTCCACTCACTGTTCGGTGGAGTTCCATGTTGAAAGTGTAACATTTCGCAGGATATTTTCCTGATTTTATAGTCACAAAACCTTTGGCAATCGAAGGAAGGCAAGGGAATTGGTTTGGCAAAAAGGGAATTGATTGTAAATAATTGTCTTTTAAGGGTTTCTTATCAATGTTTTAAGATCTGGGTTACAGAACAGTGTTGTCTTTTCAATTTTAACTTTAAAATGAAATAATAAAGTGTCTAAAAGTATGCAATTCATTTTAAAAGAAGACTTAATTCAAGTTACACCATTTTATAGCATACTTTTGAGCCGTGATTTAAGATATTTTAAACTAATAACCGTTTTTTCATATAATTTTTTTAATATAATAACAATTTTATTATTATAAGAACATTTGAAAAGTATGAAATAGTCTTATAGTTAATTACTCAATCTAAAAGTATGCAATACGTTAAAGGGGAATAGTTAATTTTATAGCATACTTTTGAGCCGAAATTTGAGAGATTTTAATTAAAGAGGCATTCTTGCAATGAAAAACTAAATAAATGTGTTGTAATTTTTTATTAAAAAGAACATTTCAAATTAATAAAACAGTTTAGTATTTATTTACACAGAATAATCTTCTAAAATTTCACGAGTTTTATTATTATTATAAATATTTTCTATCAGAAAACCACTATTTCAGTTGCTACTTTTACTCAAATATTCTTAATATTTCAACTTAATTCCTAAACAATTAAATTTCAAGTTGTAATATTTTTTTAATATTATTTAAATACCCCATTAAATTCCAAAGCCCCCAAAATATTTATTATCCTAATTTATTTATACTGTTTACCCAGCGGTACTTTCCATGTTTTATTTGGATTTCAGGAGGGAAAAAAAGCTGAACAAATTGCTCGTGGGTAAAGGTAATGCATTAACAAATCCGTGTTCATCACTTAAACTAATTGCCGCGTACGGGGCGAGCACTACCTATCCACCTGGCCACCATCCACACTACCCACACCCCGCCACCCACCACCCACTGGCACCGCACTCTCTCTCTCTCCGGAGTCCGTTCCGGAGGCATGTGCGTGACAGGTTTCGGTGTCAGTATTATGCATGAGGCGCATAACCATAAATTAACACCATCAACGGCACACACTCGCACCCACCTACGGGTTAAAGGGGGAAGGGGATGGCGTTAGGGGGGACAGGGGCGAGAGGCAGTGTCAGGTTCATGCAAACGCCATGTCGCCCGTAAGAGGTTTACAAATAGCCGGATAATGTCCTGGCTGCCAGAGAGACCACACCGCCGCTCAAAGTCATCCACAAACACGGCAATAAAATGGGGTTGAACTTAAAAAAAAAAAACAATAAAATACAAAAATTAATAATACAATATAAATAACAAAATAAATACAAAAATTTATAAAAAATTATATTATAAAATAAAATGTAAGATATGTAAAAATTCAATTATTTATTAATCATAACATTATTGTATTTAATAAACTAAGCAAGTTTTGGGTTATTTTAATTTTTGTTTAACTTTTTTATTCAACTTTTAGTAGTTATTGTACTTAATAAACGAAATTCCAAGTTTGGGCTGGAAATAAACTAAAATTTTTAATGATTATCATATAGCCAAAATCAAAACAAAACCTACGTAAAACAGTCTTAAAATTCATTTAAAACCAACCAAAAACCACCCCCAATTGAACAACAAATAAAAAAGAAACCTTTTTAGACTAACAAGAAAGTTATAGATACAATACTTTACCTATTAATTTTTTTACTATTAATTTTATTTACTGTTTTTATTTTATTATTATTAATTTATTGACTTATTAGCTTGCCAAAAAAAATATTAAATATAAAACACTTATATCTTAAAATGCATAATTTCAATATAAAGAAAAACTTATACGTAAATTTGCTAGTAATTCAGATCCTTGAACTGCTAGGAGAAGAGCCTCCTTAGGATCCTTAATCGCTGGGAGAGCAGCTCGCACAGAAAGACGAGGAGGCTGAGGAGCAGACCAACAAGGACCATGAGGAAGATGGCATAAAGCTCATCGAGGCCCAGGATCTGGTAGCTCTGATCGCTGCGCAGATAGGTCTCCACTAGCTCCCACCTGGACCACACGGCCAGGAGGCCCACGGAGCGCATCCACATGATCTCCTCGTTGAGGTGGTCAATGAGGAAGGAGTGCTTGGCCAGGTACATGGTCAGCTGCATGTTGATGATGTCCTCCGGCACGATCTCGAAATGGGCCACCTTGCCGCCCTGCCGATGGAATCGCTCAGCGCTCAGACGATTGAACTGGACAAAGATGTCCAGAGCAGAGGCGGTCACATGCTGGCGCAGCTGATGATTCTCTTCCAGAAAGTACAGGGGTTCCAGCTCCGAGTCGGCATCCTCCATCAAGTGGAACTTCATATGCTGGACGCTGGGTATCTCCTCCAGAGCCTCCAGGACAATGGGCGTCAGCACCACCGTGTAGTTGCGATCCACCAGGGACTCGATGGTCTGTGGCCACCGGTTAAGCTGGTGGGTGCGGATCAAATGGTAGAGCAATCCCTGGTAGATGGTCCGGATGATCAGGGTGTACATCATCAGGATCAGGCAGTAGAGTCGAGCTGTGTGGCTCCTTGGAATGTCCATTAGCGGCATGCCCACGAATATGAGCTCAAGATTGAGCCAGGAACGTGCTCCGAAAGTGGCTTCACTTGCTCCACTTCCTGGTTCCCGGAGCAGCCGGTCCACGGCCAGTTGGAGCAGCGCCGAAAGGGCCACCACTCCGAGGATGCCCAGCCAGATCTTGAGGCGGTATGGATAGAGCAGGATGTCCGTGGAGCTCAGCTCGTAGCTGGAGGCCAGCACGCCGAAAACCTCACGTGTCTGATGGTAGTTGTGCGTGGATGTGGCCACCATACTCCGGCCCACCGTCTGCCGGATGCCGCCCAGGGTCAGCTCCGCCTCGCCGCGCTGCAGCTGTAAGGATTAAGATTGAGGATTAGATTCTGATACAAATTCCTTGAGTTACTCACCATCTCCAAGGCGCCATCACGCACATTCTTCTGAATCGGACTTACGGCAATGCTAAAGTTCATCTTCTCGGCCAGGGCCAGGAGCAGGCGCCCCTCATAGCCACCAGTCACCGACAGGTCATCCACTTGCTCCTCCTTCAGCTTCAGGAAGGGCGGAGTATTCCACAAAGCACACCTCAACGGACATCCATAGAAATTACGCAGCTTCCGCGGAAAGAGTTCCGGCTCCTCTAGGGTGCTTCCATTGTAGCGATTGATCAGCTGCGGCTCCATGTCCGCACATCCCCGCTCCCCGAAGGGATAGTAGCTGTAGAACAGGATGTCCCCATTGGACTTCTGCACCTGGACACTGCAGTGGATGAGCTGGAAGCGCCAGCAGTAGTCAAAGATTAAACGCATCTCGCCCTGGAGCAGCCGGTCGCGTGCCTGCAGGAAGATGAAGTAGTGCTCGTTGTAGTTGTACTCCCGGGCATAATACTCCATCCGGATCTCCGAGAAGGCCGCAAACGAGTCCGTGAAGATGACGTTGAAGTGCCGCCGCCCGGCAACCGGTTGCCATGGCACGCCCCGCTCCACATTGACGATCTGGAGCGGGGCCAGGCCCCACTGGCGGAACAGGGTGCTCATCATCTCGTTGTAAAAGTTGCACGTGTGCTCGCTCCGGCAGCACAGGGTCAGGACCAGCGACGGCGTCACGCTCAGTATGTGATAGTGCACCACATGGAGCAGGGCCCGGGCAACCACCTCGTTGATGTGGTTCATCTGCTCGCCAGATAGATCGTAGTACGAGTCGAGTAGCGCGCTAATGTTCATCATGTCCTGCCCGGCGGCGAATGAGGAGCCCATTCTCTTTGACTTTTTGACTTCTGAGGGATACACATCATATACATTCCTGTTCCTTTCATAGTTTTGTGTAACTTGCCTCGTAGGTCATTAGGCCAAAGTTCTTAGTGTGATTAATGATCTGGTGGAGGAAGTTCTCCAAATAGGTTACAAACTCGGATCAATATTGCTTCGAAAACTATTATTAAAAGAGTTTTAAGGGAGAATGCCTTCAAATAGTTGAAAGATTTGAAAACGCTTGATATGCCGCTTGAAAGTATGCTTCAAAAATTGCCAACTTTACAATTATGTAAAATACGAGTTCTTAGAAAGTCCATTTTATACTTTTATTTTGATACAATTAAAGTTCTTAAAAATATTCCTAAATTATTAACTACAAAATGTCATAAATTTACAAAGTTTGTGGTCACCCAATCCACGCCCAAGACCAGTTCCATCGCCGAGTCATTACTTCTCCAGCAAACACAATGCCAGCTAGGATGTACATTCCCGCCATGACCATGTAAATCCCGGATAGCTTTGCATGATTTATGAAGCGCCGGCTGGTCTGCTGCACCCTCTCCCGCCGGTGGGCCACGAAGGAGGCGCGACGCCAGGCGTGGATGAAGCCACCGGCATCCAGACGTCGCACTGTGTCGTCCACCTTCTCGTAGAGATACGAATGCTTCGGCATATAGATGCCGATATACTCCACGTTCACCGGCTGCCTGACCACATGGTAGGCATTGGGATGACGACTGGAGTGGAGGAAGGACAGCACCACGTCCTGGTTGGCCACGGCAAAGATCTTGCCGTTGGTGCTCCGCTGCAGAGCCTCGAGCACGGCCCAGTCGGAGGGCGTGTCCAAGGCTTGGATGCTCTCCGGGTTGCCGGCCAGCTGCGGCATTTCGAGGAGTAGGCGCCGCGTGTTCGCCGTACAGATGCCCTGGAAGCCCTCCGCCAGGAGCTCTTCCAGCGAAGAGGACGGCGTGCTGTACAGCTGCAGGCGGATGAGGTGGAACAGAAGCGACTGGTAGCAGATCCTCAGCGGTATGCTGGCCCACAGCCAATGGGCGGCGATGAGGCGATGTCGCCAGGCTCGAGGCAGTCGGGCCAAAGCGGTGCCCAGCAGTAGACCCAAAATCTGTAGGCCTCCTCCAGCATCTGCTTCTCTATCTTCATTAGAGATAATTCTCCGTCTCCTCCTGGGCAGGTAGAGGCCCAGATGAATGACCAGGGCGAGGAGCAGCACTAGCCACACGGGCAGCTCGAAGGGAAAGAGCAGCAGGTTGAGGGAGCTATAGCGATAGCATCTCAGCTGGAGCACGGCCACCAGGTTGGCCGAATAGTACGACATGGGCGTGGTCAGCAGCTGGCTACGGCGCGCCGTCCTCCGGAAGTAGCCCATGCTCAGGTTGGCTTTGCGACTGAGGAGCTGCTTAAAAAATAATATATTAGTGGAGATTTGAAAAGGCTTTTAAAAAACATCTTAAAACTAAGCAGGGTTTAGTTTTTGGTAAGTTAAAAATAGAAAAGCTGATTTCACATCTTAATTAACGTGACAAATTTCGTTCCTATAAGAGTTATAGTAGCCCGATTTTTATAAAATTAAATTCGTAACTCTGAAATTATATAGAAAGCTCATATCACAGAATTGATTAAAAAATGTTGAAAACTGACAAAGCTATAATTTTGTATTCTAAAAATTTCCCGACCGTTCCTATGGCAGCTATAGGATATAGAAGTCCGATCTTTATAAAATTAAATCCAAAAATCTAGAATAATATATATAGCTTATAACCGAGAGTTGTAAAGATATGTTTAAAAACAGTGAAGTTATATTTTTTTTTTCGGATCGTTTGTATGGCAGCTATATGATATAGTCGTCCGATCTGGCCCGTTCAAACTTATATAGTAGTGAGAGTATATAGAAGACTATCTGCAAAGTTTCATTCCGATAGCTTCAAAACTGAGGGACTAGTTTGCGTAGAAACGGACGGACAGACGGACAGACGCACATGGCTAGATCGACTCGGCTGTTGATGCGGATCAAGAATATATATACTTTATAGGGTCGGATATGTCTCCTTCACTACATTGCAAACTTCTAAATAAAATTATCAATAACCTGCAATGTTAAAAAAATCTCGCACATGTGTACTTATAATTCCCAACTTGTTCTAACACCCCCCGAATGAAGTGACTGTTGTTGGTCAAGTTTTTATTACTAAAATTGCAAGTATCTACGTGTGTATGTGTATATGTAAGTGCTGTAGAAGAAGTAGTAAGTCTTTTATCTTATGTAAATCTCTTTTAAAGCCCTCTCTCAGATAACTCTCTTAGAATCTTTTTTCTGAAATCTCTCTCAGAAACCTAACTTGGAATTCACTCTTAAATTGCACTCTCGAATGCCACTCTCAAACCTCTCTTAGAAATTGCAATTTTCTGTGATCTATATCTAAAATCTCTCTCTCAAAGCTCTCTCTCTTTCTATCTCTCTCCCTCTCTCTTTTATAAACCCTTTAAAATCTCTAGCAGACTCACCTTCTCTATGGGTCCATCGTTAGCTCCATCAGCCAGACGGTATGCCTCCGGTCGCAGCAGCGTCAGATTTTCCAGCTCTATGCTGAAGTTCATCCGACTGGCCAGGTGGTGCACCAGCTGAATCTCAAAGCCTGCGCTCCGGACTACCCCAAAAGTGGTCGCATTTAAGACCAGCTCCACGAACGGCGGCAGGTGCCAGGTGAGCACGGTGAGCGGACAGCCGTGCATCTGGCGCAGCTTGTCCGGGAACATGGAGGAGTTCGTTAGCCAGCGACGTCCATCGAAGCGATTCACCAGCACTGGCTGCGCCTCCTGGCACCTGCTCGCCATAAAGGGATAGTAGGTGTACACCAGTACCTCCACTTGGGCGGTCTGGATCATAACGTTGCAGTGCAGCCAAAAGTTGGCCAGACAATGGTTCAGAATCAGTCGCAGCTCCTCGGGAATGAAGCGGTCTCGCGTCTGCAGGAAGATGAAGTAGTAGTCCGGATCGTCAAAGTCGGCATTGTCCTTTGATATGTTGGTGTCCCTGCGGGATAACACGGTTTACTTTAATTCTCTTTAATTATGAGGCTGATCACTCACAGCAATCCTGCGTAGGAGTCCACCAGGAGCAGATTCACCCGCTTCCGTCCCGGCACTGAAAAGTGCACCGAATCCGGGCGGTAACGCAGCAGCTGGACGGCCGTCATCCGCCAGGAGTCGACCAGGTTGTTCATCATGTACTCGAACCACTGAGCGGTGCCCAGGTGGCGCGCGGAAATGGTCACCACCAGCGTGGCACTTAGCTGGGCGAGCACATTCTCGATGACCAGCCGGAGGGCACGAGCCACATAGACATTGGCGTCCTCCGCCTGCATGTCAATCCGCGAGTGCTCTAGGTAGCTGCTGTATATGGCCGAGGGGGCACCACCCGGAATCCCGCTGGATCTGCTGCTATTCATGGTGCCGTTGGAGGCTTGACTGTGAGAGGAGTACTTGGCTGAGGACTGGGCTAAAGGGTTGGTCCTTTATGACCACAAGATCTTGAGGGAGATTGGAGTAATTAAAGGTAAACAGGGATAGAGATTGATTGGGAATTGGTGAGTGAAGGTAAGAAAATAATTTACCAATTAACTTTTAGTTTGATTATAATTTCTTGAATTTTATTTATTATTTATATCGATTTTAATTTAAAATAGGTTTAATATCATTTTTACTGCTGCCTAAAAGTATGCAATGATATATTTTGAGCATGTTGTAGCATGTTTTTGGTACAAATGTTGAGCGAATTCAAATTCTCTCTGTTTAAGCTCTCAGAACTTCATTGGTATTTATATTTTATAATAGAAATTCATAAATTGTATACCATTTAGTTCAGTGTAACGAGATATGCGTAGAGAATAAAGTTGAGAATTCGTGACCACATCAATCAAGGCAGTATTCCCACCACCTTATAAATAGAAGAACATGCCCAATGAAGCCATAACAATATACGATTATCGACATCAGTTAAGTTAGAGCCTTAACCACCACCATCATCCTTTATATAGGTAATATATAGGTGGGTCTTATTATATCTATTTATGGTCAGTCATAAGCGACAGATGTGAGTTGATGGGTAGACAGTGATGGGCAAGGAAACAGGTACGGATTCAGATCAAATGGGACTTTAAGGCTGGTCCAAAAGTACCCGGAAAATAGTACAACTAATATTTGTATTGAAACCAACTGAGGTTATGAGGTTATTGGTGTCTGATTACTAGATATTTTTATGCAATAGCTTAATATAAAATAGCGAATATTACTTAAAAGCTAAAGAAATTTAAATTATATTATAAACTTCTAGAAAAATACACTTAAAATGTAAAAATATATAAAATACCTTAAAATATTCCCTAAAGACAAAGAATGCAATACCAAAGGTACATTTCAAACTGATAAACTGCCCCTAGGTACAACTTTATAGGTACACCCGTCCAGGTACTAGCCCAGCACTGCTTCTGCATGTCCACCTTGTTGCGTGACGTGACCCACAATGCTTTCTGTTTGACTTCCTTCGTCCTTGTCCTAATCGCTGCGACGCGGCTAATGAGATGCAAACAAGGCTCGCAGCTGGAATCAGGATTAGAGTCCTGTCCGGCTGGCAGTGTTCTTCCCGATTGCCGCACAGACGGGACGGAGATGAACGTGACCAGCCTGCTGCAGTTCGAGTCGATGAAGTACATCGGCGCCCAGACGCAGGCGGCGGCCATCAACCAGCACGTGGCGCAGGCGCTGCGCGTCTTCATCGAGGACTTTTACCAACGGATAGCGCCCGCCTTCATCGTGATCCTCTCCTGCCGGCGGCCCAGTCCGATGAACTTCTACCGCACCATCATGCAGTTGCTGTACGAGAGCGTGGACACGATGATCATACAGCTGGTGCTGGTCGAGTTCGGACGAATGCATGAAAGAATCGAAGGACCTAGGACGCATAATCTGCTGCTGGTGGACTCGCTGGATGCGCTGCTGTAAGTTGGTCATGAGAGATTTTAAATCTCTACATGATTTTTAAGGCTTTTAAGTCCTGAATTTATTATGTCCTTCCAGGGACATTGAAATCCACACGTACACCGCCCAGTCGGACGGCAGCGAGTACTACTTTATTTTCCTGCAGCAGCGGGATGCTCTCATACCGCAGGACATGCAGGGCGTCTTTGCGTATTGCTGGCGCCATCAGCTCGTCAACTGCAACGTGATGACCCAGAGCTCCGGCGGCCAGGTGCTGCTCCACACCTATTTCCCCTACGAGGCGGATAGCTGCAACGACACGCCGCCTCGGCCGGCAAGGATAAATCGCTTTCTGGGCGAGTCCTGGCAGCACCGTGACTACTTTCCCTCCAAGCTGCACAACCTCAACGGGTGTCCTTTGGTGGTCCTAGCCCGGCCAGTGGCCCCCTTCTTCGAGCTGCAGCAGGAGGAGGGGAAGCGACAGGTCCTGCTGGGCCTGGAGGGACACCTGCTGCAGGAGTTATCTCGTAGGATGAACTTTAGCATTCAATTTGAGGGCTTGCAGGAGCAGCAGAGGAATCACAGGACCTGGACAGAGCAGCAGATGCTTCAGCGATTTCAAAAGGAGGGACCGCACCTGGCCATTGGCTATGTGAGAAAGCACATCCAGTACTCCGGCAACCTGACGCCGGTGTTCCCGCACTACTCGAACCGCTTGGTGGGCTGCCTGCTGCTCAGTGCCCACGATCTGACCAGCCGCGAGATCTGGGCCTTCCCGTTCCAGGCCCTCACCTGGCTCTGCCTGCTGGCCAGCTTTGTGAGCATCTCGGGCATGCTGGTGCTCCAGGGACGGGGTGCAGGCGATCGGGTGGCACTCCTCCTCACGGTCTATGCCGCTGCATTGGGCCTGCCCATCGATCCCCCGGAGCGTCCGTCGCTGTCGCTGCAGTTCCTCTTCGCCAGCTGGCTGGGCTTTGGCCTCATCGTGCGCGCCATGTACTCCGCCCTGCTGTTCCTCATCCTGCGCTACCATCTCCACCAGCGGCTGCCGGACACTCTGCAGGAGCTGGCCGACGGTGGCTATGCGGCGGTGATGAGTCGCTCCACGTTCGAGGATCTGCGGCAGGTGGCCAGCCTGCAGGAGCTCCTGCAACTGGGCGGATCCGTGGTGGTTGCCTCCGAACGGGAGGAGGAGGTACTGCGCCAGCTGGATCGCTCACATCCCCTTACCTTCGGACTGCTCTCCCAGGATGCGTTGCTGCACCTGACCCAGAGGGGCCATCGGGCGGGAGCCTATCACATGGTCCAGCAGCACATTCTGGAGCAGCAGCTGGCCATCTACCTGCAGAAGCACTCGCATCTGGCGGCCCAGCTCGACCACCTGGTCATGTCCATTAGGTCCGTGGGCCTGGTCCACCACTGGGCCGGGCAGGTGGCCAGCGAGCGATACTTCCGCAGTCGATTCCTCTACCGGGAGAAGCGCATCCAGCTGCCGGATCTTGTTGCAGTGTATCTCCTAGTCGTTGGACTCTATCTCTGTTCGTTGGTCATCTTCATCTGGGAAGTCTTGGGTGCCCGACGAGGAGGCGCAAACAGAAGAGCAGGGAGATAGGAACTAGTTAGAAATCCAACAAATAAAATTATGTGAAGAAATCTTCTGTGATTTTCTTCTAAAGAATTTAAAGAGATTGGATTTTTTGCCTATGTTTTGTTCTTGTAATCTTTAGAGTGTGATTTTTGTGTAGATTTGGTTATTATAGTTTCCCATAGATGGCAGACTGAGAGAAATGTGAGAAGACATTATGAAAGTCAAAAGCTTTTCTGCCCAACGTTCATGTTTTGTTCTTATAATGCTCATAATACTGAGTTTTGTGTAAATTTCGTATTTGTGCACTTAGAAAACCTTTTAAACTTGCAAGTATTTTGCTTTGCAAGTAAGTACAAATCTAATCTCTCCAAAAACCAAATGGTTAATCTCATTATCTCACAACAGGAACAATATATTCTTCCTAATATTCCACACTGTTTCATAATTTTATTATGCGAATCACATGATTTCAATAAATGCTGAAAACATACAGACAGACAACTACAATTTTATAAACAATTAAAAAAAAATGGCTATCCATGACAATAAATGCATTTCTGGTTGAGAGAGAGAGTTTAGCTGCGAATCTAGAGCTTCTCCAGCAGAATGGAGGAGGCGCCACCGCCGCCATTGCAAATGGAGGCGCATCCCAGCTCGCCCTTTTTCAGACTATGCGACAGATGGGCCACCAGACGCGCTCCAGACATGCCAATCGGATGGCCAATGGACACAGCACCGCCGTGCACATTCACCTTGGCGGGATCCACATCCAGGGTCTTGATATTGGCCAGCACCACCACGGAGAAGGCCTCATTGATTTCCCACATGGCCACATCCTCCTTGCGGACACCGGCACGTTTTAGTAGCTTGGGCACAGCCAAGGCCGGGGCAATGGGGAAGTCAATGGGATCGGTTTCCGCATCCTTGAAAAATATATACAAATTATAAAAACCTTTTGAATATCATTTAACTTTCTCAAAGACTCTACCTGGAAGGCCACAATCCTGGCCAGGGGCTTGAGTCCCGCCTTCTGGGCTGCCTCGGCGGTCATCAGGACGACGGCTGCTCCTCCGTCGTTCAGCGTGGAGGCATTGCCGGCGGTCACAGTGCCATTTTCGCGTTGGAAAACGGTGGCCAGCTGGCCAAACTTGTCAAAGTTCACCCGCTTGTACTCCTCGTCCTCGGAGATGGTGACCTCTGGCTTGCGCTTCAACTGGATCTTGACGGGCACAATCTCGTCCTGGAAGACCTTGTTGCCCCAGGCCGCCGCCGAACGCTTGTACGACTCCACGGCGAAGTCATCCTGCTGCTGACGCGTGATCTGGAGCTTCTTGGCCGTGTTCTCGGCACAGTTTCCCATGTGGAACTTGTTGTAGACATCGAAGAGGCCATCGAAGACGATGCCGTCGGTGAGATTGATGCCGCCGTAGGGCGTGGCGCCGCGCTTCATGTAGTAGGGGACATTCGACATGGACTCCATGCCGCCGGCGACGACGGTGTCGGCATAGCCAAGCATCAGCGACTGGGCGCCCAGCATCACGGCCTTCATGCCCGACGAGCACACCTTGTTCACGGTGGTGCAGCACACGCTGGTCGGCAGGCCGGCAAAGATGGCCGCCTGGCGGGCCGGAGCCTGTCCCAGGCCGGCGGACACCACATTGCCCATGATCACCTCCTGGACATCGGATTTTCCAATTCCCGCCCGCTCAATTGCCGCCTCGATGGCCTTGGCGCCCAGCTGCGTCGCTGAGAGCGGCGCCAGCTGGCTCTGGAAGCTGCCGATGGGTGTACGGGCGGCGGACACCACCACAACTTCGGCGATCTTCGAGCTGTACGATCGCAGCGATCCCTGGGCGCACAGCTGGCGCGTGGCCTGGAGCAGACGGGCGGACATCTTTGGATTTGGAGTTAGTTAGCTAAACAACGCGGGTGTAACCACACTAGTGCGGTGATAGAACAAGAATTTAATTAAGAAATCAGACCAGATCGTGCTTGCGTAACAAACCGGTTATCGAAATCGCCCGACTATCGTTAATCGTCAGCTGGCGCGAAGCAACAGTTGTGACACCTGTTGAATAACAGCGTTTGTCTGGAAAAAAAGCTAGAAAAAAAGCTAAGCTGCATAACTAAAATTAAATATTTTAAAAAATTTTAAAATATGTTAACAGAATATTATATCAAATAATTGAAAAATATATTTAAAAATAACCAATTAATAAATCATAAAAGACCTTTTATATCTACATTAAAAATAAACTTAATTTAAATCAAAAACTAGCTTTTTTGGCACGCTTTGCAGCACTGAAATGCAATAATTAAACTCAACGGAAAAGTTCAACTTGATATTTTGCAATTATTTCAATATTTACATATTCTACATCTGAAAAACCCAAATAAAGACAACAAATAAATGTTTTTAATATTTTTATTATTAATACAAAACCTGTTTTCCAGGATTTACTTAATATCGTAGACAAATTGCACAAAGTTTGGCAGAGAAAAAGTACAAATCTTAAAACTAATAATACTCGCAAAAAACGCAAAAAAAAAAGGAATATATAAAATGTATTAAAAAAAATAAAGTAGGAATATATGTGTAACATTTCGGAACTTATTCCACATCACAACGCGGGTAGTTTCCATGGTTTCCATGGCTCCTGGACTCCACAACCTTGCTCGCCTCCTTAGATCATCATCTGGTCGCGCGTTGATAGCTTCTGGTGACCGCTGGCGAGGACCAAGGATCGCCGCATGCGATTCCGCTGGAGCGTGGAATTTCGCTCCCTCACCGACTGTCGCAGGTGCTGGCGACGTGCTCCTCCGGCGCCCGATAAGCCCGTCGCTCCGGTCGCCTCCCTTTCCGCCGCATTCATGGCCGCTAGCAGCTCGAAAGCTTGCTTCTTCTGCTCCTTGGTCCAGAGATTGGCCACCGCTGGAGTGGTCACCGGTGGTTGTTCCTGTGTAATTGGTGGCTTCACTGCCAATGGAGGTCGCTGGACTCGAGCTGGCGCAGCAGTCGGCGCCTGATTCACAGCTGGCAGGGACTTGGAGGTGGCCTTAGAGCCGCGACTCAGCCCGAAAAGGGACAAAATCGACTTTCGTCTGGTGGCGGAGGCTTGGCTTTCGCCGGAGTCGTTGCTGGACACGCTCATTTGCATGGGCACACCACCGGCTGCAGCAGCAGCAGCAGGAGGAGGGGGATTACTCATGGCGGCATTGGCCGCCGGAGGTGGCACATTCTCAATTCCGTAGGTGACAAACTTCTGGGGCGACTGGAAGGTGACCTTCCGCAGGGTATTCATCGACTTGGGAGGCGGCAGGGCGGCCAAATTGAGCTTGGCCACCGTGGGCGATGTCTCGTTCAGCTCGATGGTGCAGTAGGTGTCATCGTGGTGGCTCTTGACCGGCTTCCGGGGCGGAATCGGCGGAGCCACCGGGTGCTGGCTGCAACGACACGAAGGCTTTTCCTGCTGCTGCTGCATCAGCTTCTCCTGCAGCTGACGCTCCAAAGATTGGACGCGCTTCTCCGCCAGATTCAACTCCTGCTCCCGCGTCTGCAGCTCCACCAGCTTTTGCTGGAGCAGGGACTCCTGGGCGCGAATGGCATGGAGACGAGTCTTCAGAACCTCATCGAAAATGTTTTCGGTGAGCGCACGTGGACTGCTTTGGCCTTCCCTCAGCTGCTGCTGCTTTCCGTCCAGCTCCAGCGGGGGCCTCTTTAGCTCCTCGCGCACGTTATCCATCTCCTTCCGCCGTCGGCGCTCATCCTGCAGCTCCACCCGCAGCTCCTCCTCGCGCTCCTCCCGCCTTATGCTCTCGTATAGGGCAGGATCCGATAGCTGCAGCTTCTTGGAGGGAAACATCTTTCGCTTGGCGGAGTAGAAGAGTTCGTTTCTCAGATCCGGAGTGAACACGCCCGTGACACTTAGCCTCCTTTGGCCGTAGCCTTCGTTGAAGCTGTACTGCTCCGTGAACAGAGTGCTGGACAGTTCGGGCGGCACCTCGGGCTCCTCCTCGTCATCCTCAAAGAGTCTGCCGCCGGCGGGCAGCCTGTAAAAGTCCTCGCCAGCCTCAACGAGATTCGGAAACTCGCCGTCCAGCTCGCTGATATTGCGGACCACCAATGGATGCCGGATGATCACCTCGATGCCGGGACGCTGTTCGTGGTCGACGGCTAGCATAAAGGCGATGATCTCCTGCAGATCGGAACTGTAGACGGCGGGAATCCGACTGAACTCGCCCTGGGCGATCTTCTCCGAGAGCTGATCGAAGGCGCGTCCCCGAAAGGGTGGGCGCAGGGCGCACATCTCGTACACCAGGCAGCCCACGGCCCAGACGTCGCTCTTGCGGTCGTACTTCCTGCCGCGGACCAGCTCCGGACTCATGTAGTGCGGCGTGCCCACGAACGAGGCGGCGAAGCTCTGGTCCCGCCGCAGCATCCGGGCCAGGCCGAAGTCGCCCAGCTTGGCGTTGCCGGCGGCGTCCAGGAAGATATTCGCCGGCTTAATGTCCCTGTGCAGGATTGTTCCATTGGGAATCTTGTTGTGGCACACCTGCAGGGCACGGCACAGTTGGAAGAGCACCCGCCAGATGTAGCGCTCCTCGAACCGGCGGCGCTGGGATCGCGCCCGCTGAACAATCTGGGCGAGATCGCCGCCGGCACAGCACTCCATCACGATGTACACGGACTTGGCCTCCCGGTTGACCAAGTGGTGGTAGTACTGCACTATGTTCGGATGCTGCAGCTGCCGGAGCACGCTGATCTCGGAGACCAGCGCCTCGCACTTATCCTCGTCCAGCTCGTCGTAGTTCATGCCCTTCCAGGCGAACAGCTCGCCGGTGCTCTTGTCGCGCACCTTGTAGCAGGTGCCGAAGGAGCCGTTGCCCATCACGGCCAGCACCTCGTAATCCTGAAGAGTCTTCTGGCTGAAGTCCATTCCAGACGCTCCTCCGGACTCCTCCCGCCTCTCTCGTTCCGCGCTCATTTTTCTGTGATTTAACTCTGTATTCCAGTTAGTTTTCTTCCCGATCTTTTCGCTCCGCTCGCTTCAGAATCCAAAATAGAACTGGTTTTCGTTTGCAGGAACTGTCTGCATTTCGGGCGCAAGCCAGCGGCGTACCTGCAAAAATCCGGCGAGCCAACAACAAATCTGGAATTAACACAGCGACAAGTGGAAGGGGAGGAAAGGACTAGTGCTGCCCAACGTCCCGCTAGATCTGGCTAGAAGTCCTGGAAAGTAGCTATATGTTAAAAAGCATGGGAAAAGAGCGAGCGCATAAGTACATTAAGTATTTCGTGTATTTGTGTATTTTTTTTTAAATTAAAGGTGATATTGATTAAGAAGATCTGAAAGCCTAGTTAATTAAACTCTTGGCATAAGTAGGATTTTAGTTGAAGACTACTTAAATTAGCAAGCAATTATCTATAACTTTCTTAAAACTGAGAGGACCACATTTAATTAGTTTTAGCACATCCATTAGAGAGCCAAGAACTTTAACCTTCATTTTTAAATTTAAATTTAATTCCTAGAACTTTTCACACCTAGTTGTTAATACATTTAGCTTTTTTTCCTGTTATAAGCCTGTGCCAGCACTATTCCGTTATTGCTGGCTGTCTGAATATCTCGTTTCTTTTCGTTCTTGGAAGGACGATCGTGCTGTCGCTCTCTCGCTCGCGTAGAGCCTAGCACTTGGCCAATCTTGTGCTCTTACTCCCACCCCCGCTGTGAGAGCGCTTGTGCACTTGTGAGAGAGGCGAAAATCCTGAAAATCCACTCACCCCACCTCTCCCAAGCGATCCCACTGCGCCTGTGTGCAAACTGCTGACCAGCGGACACAATAGAGAAGAAAGAGAAGGAGGCAGCACGCCCAAAGTGCACAATTCCATCGATTCATCACGCTCGATCCCTGAACCTGAACCCGAAGCCGAAGCCGAAACCCTAACCCCTGGCCATAAAAATAAATTAGTTTTGTTGCATTGGCATTTCAATTTGCTGCCCTGTTTTGGAAAATCTGGAAATGTGCTCATCGAATTTCATATTCATATTTGGAGAGAGCAGAGCGCGAACCCATTGAGCGGGGCATTCATTCTAACGGTTTCGGTTAAGAGCACACTGAAAGAAATTACGGAACGTGTTAATATGTTAATTTTGTTTGATTAAGAAAAAATGTATTAATAACTTTTTTTTTTAATTTTTGTTAATGATTTACTGTCAGCATTTAAATACAAAAAATAATAATAATATTTAAAATATGAGCAGGTCCAAACATTAATTGGGGGACAAATTAAAAACAAACAAGAAATAAACATAACTTTGGGAAGCCGAATCTTAATTAACATTTGGAAAACGTATCTGTGTTAGTTTATATTTGGTTAACAAATCTGGTTTTTAAGTTAAAAATGTTAAAGAACTTTTATTTTCATTTTGGATAAACTCAGTTATGTAAATTTGTTTTCAAATTTAAACAAATTCAGTGAATATTTTACATATTTACTATAATTCAATATTGTTATATGATAATTTGTTAGGCAAATTAAAGTTGAAAAAATTAAAATTATAGTTCTAGACAACAAAATATTAATGTCAATATGAAAAGCGTTTTTGCTAGTTTTATTCAGAATAATAAATAACAATAGTAAAAATCTGCTATGGAACTCAGGAATAAAACTTTGATTTTTTGCAATTGTTGACAAATTAAATTATGTAAAATTAAACTTTTGTAATTTTCGACAAATTAAATTATGTATAAAGTTTAAAAACAAATGTGGCTAATCGGCTGTTTTGCTGATCAAGAATATATATGATTTATAGGTTGCCCCTCCACTGTATTGCAAATTTCTGACTAAAATGTTAATAACCTAAAAGCATAAGACAAGACAGAAAGAAAATAAACAAAATAGCATTTCACAGCCACTTTCCATATGGAATTCTAAAATCAACTAACAAAATAATGAATCTGATCGGTACGTTATTTTTGCAGAATCCCCTATAAACAGTAACAATAAAACCAAAACTAAGAGAAGCTGAATGCTTGCCTCCTGCTACACATTTGCTTAGGACAACTATAAATATAAGATAAATCATAGCATTAGGTTTGTACATAAAGTAATCAAAATCAGCTAAAACCAAAATCTTCCCATAAAAACATCCACTAACGAGCTAAAGACCTTCAATAGATCTTTGTTAGATCTCTCAGAATCATAGCCATAATGCATTAATACACTTCTTAGAGGAAAACCCAATAGAAAATTCGCAGCATACGCCGCAGATCGAAGCTAAACAGACGAAGGACTAGGACTCAGGTAGAATCCCTAGAAAAACGAGTTATCTCCCGAGATTTTCGGGCTTATCGTTGGCCGTGTGCTGCTGATGGTTTTATGGTTTCGTGAGTAAAACAAACAATGCGACGCAATCCTTCACAAATAAATCATGTCTCCGTGAGGCTCGCCCCCCAAACCGCAGAGTCCAGGCAGGTAAACATAGATCCTCGCACATTTCTCCGGTTTATTGTTGTTCAACAGTGAAGAAGAAAAAAAAAGAAAACATGGGATTACACTAGACGGATGCTTCCGGGATGAGCTGGATGTTTACCAGGACGGCTCCTTGTCGTCACCTCCAGAGCGGCCGTACAGAGCGCTCTTGTCCCGGAACATGGTCATGCGCTCCGTCTCCTTCTTGTCCAGAAAGTGCCCGATGGCGAAGCCAAGCAGGGGCAGGGCTCCCCACAGAGCCCGCTTGTCCAGACCGAGAACCATTATGATGGGATGTGTGCGCTGTGCGTCCTTAACTCTGACTCCTGAGCTGCGCGCTGCGTGCCAACTGAAGCTGCTGGCGTTTCCACTCGCGGGTGTGCGACCAATCTGCGTAAATCGATCCGACTGCAACAGTGGGAAAGAATATCACTGCGCCGTACTTTCGAGCCAATTGCACCACAATCCCACTGCCCATGGGTCTGCAACACAAACACGGATATAATGATTATGAATCTTATGAGGCATGGCGTGCAGAGACGTAAAATGGGAAATGGAAATGGAGTGCAAGTATTGTTCTACGGCCGCTTGTCTTAGTTACGTAATGAAACTGCTAGACTTCTGGCTCGCAGCGTGTCAATTTCATGCTGAGCCGTGTCCTCGGGCGACTCTTAATGGATGCAATTGCATGAGTTAAGGTTTCCGGGTGATTTACCTATGAATTCGGGCTCCAATTGCCAAATTAGTTTTTGTTTTCAACTCACCTACTTAATGTCAGTGTTCTACAGTGTTGCCAGACTACAATTTTCACTGTCAACCTAAAAAATCTCAAAAGGTTGAAATTTCCCCCTAAATAATACAAGAGACTCCTCAATTCAAAAAATCAATTAATTTGAATTTCTGTTTTAAATAGTGTTGTATTATTACTAAATATTTAAAATATTAAGCATAAAAAAAACAGGAAATTCTCGAAATCTAATATTTTTAAAGATTTCGATACATGGGGAATTTTAAAGGGAAATTTGAACTTTTTGACATTTTTCAAACTAAAAAAATCTATTACAATTTAGACATTCAAAAGTATTGAATTATTATTAAATTATTAGAGTATTAAGCATGAAAAATAAACAAAAAGAAACCAAAATCGAATATTTTTAAAGTATTCGATATATGTAGAATTTTAAAGGGAAATTTCAACTTTTTGAAATTTTTGAAACAAAAAATATCTATTTATTAAAATTTATGCTTTAAAAATTACTGTATTCTTATTTAATTTTTAGAATATTAAGCATGATAAAAACATAAAATTCTCAAAAATCGATTATTTTTAAAGTATTCGATATATTGGGAATTTTCAAGGGAAATTTAAACTTTTTGCGATTTTTTAGGGGAAAACCCAAAATCGCAATCTGGCAACTCTGATCTGCATTAGCCGCTTGCGAGCGCGGGACAATTTTGCAGCTTAATCTCGCAACTCTGGATGAACTTGCCGTCGAGGAGATGATCGCCGTCGCAGAACCGCCGCTGGAGTTTGTGCCGCGCGGCCGTCAGTCGGCCGCCGAGCATCCTGGCCCGCAGGATCAGCCGCTGCCCCGGTACCAGCTACCGACCTCGGAGCATCTGTTGCTGCAGCGGCTCCAAAACGTGAACATCTCGGCCGCTGGCGAGGATTCGCCGGCCGGCCAGGAGTCCTGGTCCATCCGGGAGATGTACGACGACTATGAGGCGACGGAGGATCGGGCGGCGCGACGCAGGCAGCTGATAGAAAGGACAAAACGATGCGGACCCAAGGCGGCGGCGGCCACGCAGTTGACGTCGCTGCCGCAGGACCTGCTGAATCCGTCGGTGGAGCGGCGCGAGGAGCCGATGTGCGACTATATGGTGAACAATGAGGAGGAGCTGTACGTGCACCGGAACACGGTGGTGTGGACACAGGGCCTGGACGACGGCGACGATGGTGTGTACAAGCGCATGTGCTTTACGGCCGACACGCCGGTAAGGTATGCCTGCTTCCTCAACCGTAGCTTCGTCCGTGGACGCCTCGCCCAGCTGGAGGCGGCCATCCAGGCGAAGGACGACGCCCTCACCGCCATCTGTGTGATGGACCAGGACTCGCTGCGCGTCTACTGCGACGACGGCGAGGACTTCCTAGCCAACCTTGACTTTCCCGTCTCGCAGGTGTGGCAGACAATGCACGGCCTGCTGCTGCAGAAGGAGTCCAGCCACGCCCTCGTCTCGCACCTGTCCTTCCCCATGCCGCGCCTCTTCTCGATGTCGCATCCCCTGCACGAGGCCTGCCCCGTCGTCCTGAAGACGGCCACCAACTCCATTGGCTACATGACCGAACCGGAGTACAGTGTGGTCTTCACCACGGAGGACTCGGATCTGGTTCTGCTCTACGACGTCAAGTTCTTCAAGCATTTCGTGGCCCGGCTGCGAAAGGTGACCGTGGAGGAGGTCAACCATGTGGGCCAGCAGACCCAGGACTTGGGGCAGACCCTCCAGGGGCCCAGGCTGCAGTCGGCGGGCAACAGTTTGAGTGGAATTAAGCAAACGGGAGGTGAGTTAGGATCCTCAAGGTTTATTTCAGTTTCTAACTACAATTCTCTCCCCAAAGCCATGCCCAAGACTCCCGGAGGATCGTTTATGGGCAGGAATAACACCACCACTGGCATGGGCAACCTGTCCAAGTTCGGGCTGAGTCAGTCGCAGTCATTCAGCGGAGTCCTCGGCCAGTCCAAGTAGGTTTTTGAATCCCTCTCAAGCAAATGGATTACATCTCACCTTTCTCCTCCAGCCGCGCCTCCTTGGGCACTCCGTTGAGCCAGCTGCATAGCAGCGTTAGCCAGCAGTCCGTGTCCATGAAGGATATGCGCAAGATAACGAGCGTGAAGCCAGCGAAGCCCATCGAGCCGGAGCTGTGCCTGGAGCACATCTGGACGGAGAACATTTACGGAGTGTAAGCAAAGCTCCCCCTCCTGTGATCCTCGAAGTAAATCCTTTTTCATCTCCTTTCCCCAGACAACGTGATCTTTGCGAGATGGCCACCCGAGCCTTTATCCACACGGATCTCGTGGGTCAGACGTTTCTGTGCTATTTGCTGGCCCGCTCCTGCCGCCTCCAGATGGTTCGCCTCACCGGCTACGGGAGCAGTGAAGTGCAGCTCTCTACGCTGGCCACAACGCTGGCGGCCAAGGATGCCGTGGGTCTGAGCAGATTGCAAATGATTGCGGTGCTCGATCCCAGCGGCAGCCTGATACTCTACACCGGCACCGTGCTCATCTCCAAGGTGCACATAACGCCGCTGCTGGCGCCCACGCCCTCGCCAGTGCCAGTGCCTCCTGCCGCACCCAGTCAGCCGAAGGCATCAGCTGGTGCTGCTTCTGCAGGCAACTCGTCCTTTGTGGAGGTGCGTCGGAGCAGTTTGCTGCCCACCAAGGCGCCAGTTGATCTGGCTGGCTTTGATGAGGAGCTGCACATGCTGTCGCCGATCCTGCCGCAGGCCGTGTCCTACGCTCAAAGGCAGGCGCACAATGTCTGCAAATCGCTGAGAGATCCGGCGGGCAACAGGTTAACCCTTGTCTACGCCACCGGAAGGATGCTGCGCATATCCCTGCCCCTGCTGAACGACACTCGCCTGCTGACGCGCTGCGTGGCCACGCTGCGGCAGGTCCTGAGTCCCAGCCAGTTCCTGCACTTTGTGATCCGCTGGTACAGCGCCAGGAATCCGCCCGGGTCGCGTGACTACTCCATTGAGCAGGAGTGGCTGCTCTTCCGCAGCACGCTCCTCGCCCTGATGGGCCTGACCGCTGCTCCGGATGTGGAGGCGGCCGAGAGCTATGGCCGATGTGCCACACCTCCGCTGAATGCGAACTTCGGTGGTGGCGGAGTGACTGGCGGTCTGGGATCCGGTTCGGGATCCAATTGCAGCTCCAACTCGACGCTGGGCGCCCAGGACGAGCCAAAGAAGCGGAGGAAGTACAACGATTGCGAGGAGTACACCGACGACGACTGGGAATTCCTGCTGCTCCAAACGACACTGGCTCCCTGCGGCGCCGATGGTCACAGCTACAGCGTGGACGTTGGCGCGCCGCTCTTCCAGATGATACCCGCCATCTTCTACAGCCTGCACCTGCTCTACGAGGACCTCAAGCTGGACGCCGTGTTCCACGCGGCGCTGCCCTACCTCGCCACGGTGACTGCTAGTTGTGCGTAGTCTGTGGACTGAAATCTCTGTAATATTTGGGCTTTTCTGTCTCTCAATTGCAGTTCCTTCACCAGCTGGCCATCGACATGCAGCTGGACAGCTACGTGCTGCACTACATCCTCGACTTCCCGGAGCTGAGCCATCGGACGGGGAAGCTGTCGCTGCTGGGCGCCGCCCACGGAGCCATGATGCTGCACCAGGAGCTGCTCCGCGTGCCAGCGCCCAGTATTTTCGCCCAGCTGGAGCACATTGTGATCGGCGTGGAGGAGGTGCTGCCCTACAGCTTCGTGAGCTGTGTGAACGAGCGCAGCCGCAATCTGCTGCAACTCGTCTCGCTGGTGGTCCACGGACAGGAGCGCCTCAAGCACTGGTGGCAGCTGCTCGAGCTCCCCGAAGCCGTGCAGGCCAACTATCCGCGGAGGGTGAAGCGCAGCATTACGGCGGATGCGCCGCGCAGCCATCAGCTGCTGGAGTTGATCCTGGCCATGCGACTGACCCGGCGGGACATTGAGCGATTCCCAGCGGCCGTGCATCTAATCGTGGCTGAGGCGCTGGAGGAGGCGCGTCTGGCGCCGCCCCTCGGCTGCAGCACGGCCACGTATGATCTGATCCTGCGCCCCGAGCTGGCCGAGCACACGCAGCTGCCGTTCCTGGAGTCGAGCATCGGGCAGCCGCATTGCGGCAAGGTGTACAAGGAGGACTCCCTGTCGGCCAGGTGCCCGCCCACAGCCGGCGGCACGGTGGTCGATCACGACAGCGCGGACCAGATGCGATACGACGACATGGACAACATGGACACGAAGCTGCTGCGGCTGCGCTTCCCGGACGACATGCGCGTGGAGGAGGTGCGCCGTTTGCTCAACAGCTCGGAGCCGGTGCTCATCGAGGTGCAGCAGTCGCCGGGGACCAGTGACCACGAGTTCATCGAGGAGCAGGAGAAGCAGCTCTTCGCTCTGTGCGCCCGGACAATGACCCTGCCCCTCGGCCGGGGCATGTTCACCCTGCGAACGATGATGCCACGGCCCAGCGATAGCTTGTCCATGCCCCGGCTTTGCCTGGTGGGTCGGGAGCCCATCAAGGGCACCACCATCGAGATGCAGCAGATTGAGTTTCCCGCGAATATGCACATGTGGCCATCGTTCCATAATGGCGTGGCCACCGGCCTGAAGATCTCGCCGCAAACGCAGGACATTGACTCCACGTGGATTGTGTACAACAAGCCGAAGGCGCAGGCGAACAATGCCCTCGAGCACGCCGGCTTCCTGATGGCCCTCGGCCTCAATGGCCACCTCAAGAGCCTGTCCTTTATGAGCCTGTACAAGTACCTGGTGAAGTGCGATGAGATGACCAATGTGGGCCTCCTGCTGGGCATCTCGGCCGCCCATCGCGGCACCATGGACACCAAGACCACGAAACTGCTGAGCGTCCACTTGGAGGCGCTGCTCCCGGCCACCGCCATGGAGCTGGATATACCGCAGAGCACCCAGGTGGCCGCCTTGATGGGCATCGGCCTGCTCTACCAGGGCTCGGCGAAGCGGCACATTGCCGAGGTCCTGCTGCAGGAGATCGGCCGGCCGCCTGGTCCCGAGATGGAGAACAGTGTGGAGCGCGAGTCGTATGCCATGACAGCCGGCCTGTCGCTCGGTCTGGTCACCTTGGGGCAGGGCGAGTCGCCGGCCGGCCTCAGAGATCTCCAGCTGCCGGACACGCTGCACTACTACATGGTGGGCGGGGTGAAGCGGCCCATTAGCGGCTCCCAGAAGGAGAAGTACCGCCTGGCCTCGTTCCAGGTCCGCGAGGGCGACAACGTCAACATTGACGTGACGGCGCCGGGCGCCACGCTCGCTTTGGGTCTCATGTTCTTCAATTCGGGGAACACGGCGATTGCCGAGTGGATGCAGCCGCCGGACTCGCGGTACTTGCTGGACATGGTGCGACCGGACTTTCTACTGCTGCGCACCATTGCCAGGGGCCTGATCCTGTGGCAGGATGTCCGGCCGGACAACGAGTGGTTCCAGGCGCAGTTCCCGCAAGCTCTACGCGTTCACCTGCGACTCTCGTCGCTGGACGAGGACGCGGCCTCCGATGACGGCGATGTGGACTATGAGGCCATCACGTAGGTGTCCAAGGACAGCCAGAACAATCCTGATAATCCCTCGTTTTCTCTTCCTTTCAAGGCAAGCCTACTGCAACATCATGGCCGGAGCTGCCTTCTGCATTGGCTTGAAGTACGCCGGCACGGAGGATCCGGTGGCCTTTGCCACATTGCGGGCGGTGATCAAGGAGTTCCTGCGCTTCCCCAGCTCGCCGATGATCGACTGCGCCGGCCGCACCACCGTCGAGAGCTGCCTGATGGTGCTGCTCATCAGCATTTCGCTGGTGTTCGCCGGCTCCGGCAACTGTGAGATCCTGCGCATCATCCGGTATCTGAGGTCTCGCGTGGGTCCGCAGTATCCGCACATTACTTACGGCTCCCACATGGCCATTCACATGTCGCTGGGGCTGCTCTTCCTGGGCGCTGGTCGCTTCACCATCGCCAAGACGCCGGAATCGATATCGGCGCTGGTGTGCGCCTTCTTTCCCAAGTTCCCCATCCACAGCAACGACAATCGGTGAGGATTCGCAGGTTCACAGAGATGAGACCGCCTACTTATTGCATATTTCCTGCCCGAAAAGGTATCACCTGCAGGCCCTGCGGCATCTGTACGTCCTGGCTGTGGAGCCGCGTCTGTTCCTGCCCCGCGACATCGACACGCACCAGCTGTGCCTGGCCAATATTTCGGTGCTGGAAATCGGGGCCACGGAGATGCGGCGCCTGCCCATCGCCCCGTGCATCCTGCCGGAGCTGAGCAGCCTCCAGCTGGTGGTCGTGGACGACGAGAACTACTGGCCCGTGCGCTTCGAACGATCGCGGAACTGGCATCAGCTGGAGAAGGCGCTGGAGATGAGTGCTCCGATTGATATTAAGAAGCGAACCGGGTGCCTCTCCCATTTGGAGGATCCGGACAGACTGAAGAGCATGCTGGCCCAGACCCTGACGATGGAGCAGAGCATCTGCTGGCAGATCGACATCAACGATCTGCACCAGTTTGGCAACGAGCGGCTGGTGAAGCCGTTCCTCAACCGCTGCCTCTCCACCAAGGGCACCGACTTTAGCTACCCGGAGATGGTGAAGCGCCACCAGATGATGCTGCTCTTCTACAATGCGGTGGTCAAGGATCGGATACACCTGCTGCCCGTCTACCTGACTTTATACGATGTGAGTATACTTGCCGAGTGCCAGAAGATTCTGTAGAATATTCATGCTTTTTCTTTGATTATTCCAGCACGTGACCAAGTCCATGATAAACAACATTGATGTGTGGCAGATGAAGCTGATAGACGCGTACTTGGGACGGAGGGACCTGGCGGAGGAGCATCCGCTTATATCCGTGGAGCTCATCCAGATGATGCAGGAGCTGTTCAAGCAGGAAATGGAGGAGTCCACGTCGGAGCTGTGCCTGCCGCTGCGCGAGTTCCTCAGCCAGAAGCGGCTGGAGCCCAGCTATGTGACCACCGTGAGTGGTCCGGACCTGCAGCGTGCCTTCTGCGTGATCAACTACTACAACCTGATGCCGAACATGCTGAGTGGCGTGGACCTGAGCACGGGCACCGTCAACTACATGCGCATACTGTACGAGTGCCGGCAGCTGAATCTCGAGGCGCACACCATCTTCGGTTTGCTGAAGATACTCCAGGCACTGGACGCCACCACCGAGGTGGTGGTAACACTGGACGAGGCCTCGCTGCTGGCCTACTCGATGGCCACCCAATGATGAGCCGCCGGATGAATTTGTTAGTTAAGCTAGAACCTATTGGTATATATTTTGAAGGCTCCAAAGCGTCGCGATTGCGCAAGTTCTGAATTCTGAAAGTATGTTAAGGAGGGGTCTCCTGTCTCTCATTAAATTTGTAGTGTCTTGATGAAGTCGAAAGTCATTCTTATCGAAGAGTATTCACCTGTTTTTTTTAGCCCCTTTGTTCTTAGTGTAGAGCCAAGCGCAAAGACCTTGTAATAGCAAGATGCACAACGATGCCGCATTATTACAAGGTCTTCCCATTGCAAGAGTGAAAGTTGAAGTGTCCCCAAATAGAGAAGTTTATTATAAAATATAATACATTATATGGAATATAACAAGCTTGAGATTTCGTCAGCTAACCTCGGCCATCTATTAAATTGTATATAAGTTATCAAAAAATTAAAATATATGTACAATCTACACGATATATATATATATACGATTATATAACAATGAAGTATAAGCTATAAATACGTTGAAAAAATTCATACAATCCTCTCGGCCTCGCCAGCAGTGGCCTCCATCCCCTTGCGTCCACAGCAACGATTGTATATGTAGATTCCCAGCAACGGGAGCGGAGTCATCACCGCCACAGACACCGGCACCACTGTGGTGATGTCCCCCACTGGCGACCCGAGTGCGCCCAAGAGCAGAAAGATGGCAATGCCCGTATTCTGGATGCCCACCTCGATGGCAATGGTCAGCGAGTCGGCGGAGTTCTGGTGCAGCAGCTTGGACGCCAGCCAGGCAAAGAGGTAGCCCAGCGAGGGCAGGGCCAGCCCAGCGACGGCAATCTGCCAGGAGAACAGGTAGAACAGATAGTAGTTTGTGATGATTGCAAACACAATGATGATCAGCAGCAGGCTGGCGGAGATCGGCTTCAGCAGGCGGACCAGCACGCGGGTGAGTCGCGCCGAACGCTTCTGGATGAGCAGGCCGATGAGCAGCGGCACGATCAGGCCGGCACAGTAGGTGGCGATGTTTCTGTACGGCACCTCCATGCCCGCCCGCTCGAAGATCAGCTGGCCGAGCGTGAATGTCCACAGCGGTATCGTGGCGAAGGCCGCCACATTTCCCACGGTGGTCATGAGCACCGACAGGTGTATATTGCCTCCGAGCACGGCGGTCCAGGTGTTCGATGCTCCGCCGCTGGGCGAGATGCCGGTGAAGAACAGTCCCAGCTGCATGGCCGGCGACTCGGGAAAGATGAAGACGCCGAGGGCGTAACTAAACAGGGGCATCCCCACCAGCTGCATGACCAGGCCAATGCAGGGCCCCGTCGGCCGGGTGATCAGGCCGCGCAGCACCTCCAGATTGAGGGCGGCGCCAAAGTTGATGTACAGCAGGGACATTAGCACAATGATTGAGCCTAGGAAGACGTGGTCCAGCACGCGGTTCGGCCGCTGGACGGTCACCTCCAGCTGGCTGTCGCCACTCCAGTCGGTGGGCTTTTCGCTGGTGTTCAGCGTAAGATCGTGCAACCGCACCGTCACATTGGTCAGGCCCAGAAAGTAGGCCTCCACGTTGATAAGGCCGCTCCAGTCGCGGGTCTGCGGATCGAACAGGCTCAGCGGTATGGTGGCGTTCTCCTCGGGCACACTGGCCAGGCCCGCGTTGAGGCTCTGCAGGCGGAACACGTAGCGATCCGGCTGCTGCAGCGTCGACGGGGCCACATTCTCCAAGACGAGCTGCACCTGCGTACTGTTGCCCATCCGCAGCTTCAGCGCGGACGGGCGAAAGTGGGCCATCCAGCCGAGAGCTGCTGGCGCCAGGCTTGCGGCCAGCACGAGCAGGAGAAGACCACCGTATCCGTATCCCATTGCGGGTGATGTAATTTCGGGCCGGGACTTGGCACCCCTTTCGCACCTAACGAGTTGTGCGGGCAAAGTGAAGTGAAAAACAACGCAAATCACATAACCAAAACAATTCACAAAATAACGCCAAGTGTGTTTGCTTTTACCGCTGCAGTTGCAAGTGCAAGCGGGACGGCAGTACTCGAGCACTTACTGCACTTGGCGCAGAGCTTGGTAGCAAGAGCGAGACAGGCCTAACTGGAAAACAGGTCGCGATCAACGGCATCTGATCTGCCATCTCTAATCTCGAATACCCTACACCCGAGCGGGGCTGCCGATAAGCACAGCGCGCAGATGTGCGAGTGGAAAGAAACCGTTGAGTCATTCCATCTCGCACGACATATGTTTTCTTTTAATTTAATTAAGATTAGAAGAAGTTATTATCTGCCGGGTCACAAAGCAAGTACGTTTGTTTTTCAAAGATTTCCGCATCTGGCAAAAAAATCTAGAAATTTTGTATGGGATGATCCCTGAACTAGTGTAATATTTTAATCTCAGCTTATTTATATAAAAACTTTGTTTTTTGTAGCCATATGTTTTTAAATAGAAACTAACGTATTTTAAAGATTTTTCATAATAAAACGAAAATATAAGTCAAAATATAGAAAGTTAAGCAATTCTCAATTAAAATGTGCACAATTGTACAAAATAATTTAAAATATTTCAGAATCTGTAATCTAGAATGTTCGTGTATGATTTCTGAACCGGTGTTATGTTTCTATGTTTTTAAATAGACACTAACGGGTTTAAAAGTGGTTAAAATTTTTATCACAAAACGAAAATAATATAAAATGTGCACAGTTTTAGGATCTGGAGTCTAGAATTTTCGTGTGTGATCCCTGAACCCGTATGATATTTTAATCTCTGTTTATTTTAATTATAATTTTGTTTTTGTAGCCTTGTTTTTAAATAGAAACTTACTTACTTGCAAATTGTTCCTTAAAGACCATATTTTAAATTTTTCATTACAAAACTAAAATCATATTAATCAAAATATTGAACTTTAAGCTAGTTTTAATTAAAATGTATAAATTTTTGATGTATAAAAGTCTCTAGCTTTTGGTTCCCAATCATATATACGACGATATTAATCTGTTTTTATCTGAAATAATTACAATCTCTCCCGAACCGATATGCCCCACCTGAAAGAGTGTAGAGAAAGGCATGTACTCAAAGCATGTGTTGGGGTTTTTTCTCTCGCCGAGAGTACGTGAGGTGTATATTTTTATTGGAGCTTAGGGGAACAGTGAAATGTGCAAACAATAGATATAACTAGTGGGTAACCGTAGCCGGCTCCGCCGCCGCCACCGGGTGCGGTTGCGGAGATCGGTGTGGGCACTCAGTACCGGTAGTGATCGGGCTTGAAGGGGCCGGCCTGCGAGACGCCGAGGTAGCTGGCCTGCTTGTCCGTCAGCTTGGTGAGCTTGACGCCGAGCTTCTCCAGATGCAGGCTGGCGACCTCCTCGTCGAGGATCTTGGGCAGGACGTGAACGCCGACGGCGTACTTGTCCGACTTGGTCCAGAGCTCGATCTGGGCGAGCACCTGGTTGGTGAAGGAGTTGGACATGACGAAGCTGGGGTGTCCGTGGGCACAGCCCAGGTTGACCAGACGGCCTTCGGCCAGCAGGATGATGTGCTTGCCGTTGTTCATGGTGTAGCGGTCCACCTGCGGCTTCACGTTGATCTTCTCCTTGGCATTCGCGTTCAGCCAGTCGACGTCGATCTCGATGTCAAAGTGTCCGATGTTGCAGACAATGGAGTCGTCGGGCATCTGCACCAGATGCTTGCCGGTGATGATGTCCCGGCAGCCGGTGGTGGTCACAAAAATGGAGGCCTCCTTGCAAGCCTCCTCCATGGTGGTCACCTCGTAGCCTTCCATTGCCGCCTGCAGGGCATTGATGGGATCGATTTCGGTGATGATCACACGTCCACCAAATCCCTTAAGGGCCTGGGCACAGCCCTTGCCCACATCGCCGTAGCCGGCGACGCAGCACACCTTGCCGGCGATCATCACGTCCGTGGCCCGCTTGATGCCATCGATCAGGGACTCCCGGCAGCCGTACAGGTTGTCGAACTTGCTCTTGGTCACCGAATCGTTGACGTTGATGGCCGGGATGCCCAGACGACCCTCCTTGAACATCTTGTACAGGTTGTGCACGCCGGTGGTCGTCTCCTCGCTCAGGCCCTTGATGCCCTTAAGATACTGGGGGAACTTCTCGTGCACCAGGTTGGTCAGATCGCCGCCATCGTCCAGGATCATGTTCAGGGGCTGGCCATCGGGGAAGACCAGGGTCTGTTCAATGCACCAGTTGTACTCCTCATCCGTCTCGCCCTTCCACGCGTACACTGGCACTCCGGCGGCCGCAATCGCTGCGGCAGCATGATCTTGTGTGCTGAAGATGTTGCAGCTGGACCATTGCACCTGAAGGATACCATGGTGAATTAGTTATAATGAAATTTTGAAGTGGGAAAAGCTTACTGCTAACTCGATGTGTATGAAATTATTTTATTATTATATATTATTTATTATTATTATTTGTTTAAGAAGTTTTATGTGTAAGTTGGACAAGAACAAGCCAAGATCTTGTTAAGGATAGAATGTTTTCATTCACAGCTGTTTTTAATGGTAAGCCAGGCTTCTTCATAAGTCTTAACGCGGTCAGGATCTGTTTGATTGTAAAACTTATTGGGAATTCTGGGTTGATTTGGATTTGGAATTTCTATTTAAATTATGAAATTTGTTGGGAATTCTTAGGTTCTTTTACTATCTAAGATTCAAAAATACTTAAAAATTCTGGGTTAAATCGTAAACCTAGTTGGGACTTTGAATTTCTATTTAAATTGGGAAATTATTTAGGAATTCTAAGGTTCTCTCATTACCTAAATTTCAAAAATACTTGAAAATTCTTAGCTAAATCGTAAAACTAGTTGGGATTCGGAATTTCTATTTAGCTGGGAATTCTAATTCTAATTAGCAGAACTCGCTGGAACTTCTCTTACCACATAAGATTCCAAAATATATGACAATTCCGGATTAAATCGTAAAACTAGTTGGAATATCTACTTAAATTGTGCAATTAGTTGGGAATTCTAAGGTTCTCTCATTACCTAAGTTTCAAAAATACTTGAAAATTCTTAGCTAAATCGTAAAACTAGTTGGGATTCGGAATTTCTATTTAGCTGGGAATTCTAATTCTAATTAGCAGAACTCGCTGGAACTTCTCTTACCACATAAGATTCCAAAATATATGACAATTCCGGATTAAATCGTAAAACTAGTTGGAATATCTACTTAAATTGTGAAATTAGTTGGGAATTCTAAGGTTCTCTTATTACCTAAGATTCCAAAATACTTGAAAATTCTTAGCTAAATCGTAAAACTAGTTGGGATTCGGAATTTCTATTTAGCTGGGAATTCTAATTCTAATTAGCAGAACTCGCTGGAACTTCTCTTACCACATAAGATTCCAAAATATATGACAATTCCGGATTAAATCGTAAAACTAGTTGGAATATCTACTTAAATTGTGAAATTAGTTAGGAATTCTAAGGTTCTCTTACTACCTAAGATTCCAAAATACTTGAAAATTCTTAGCTAAATCGTAAAACTAGTTGGGATTCGGAATTTCTATTTAGCTGGGAATTCTAATTCTAATTAGCAGAACTCGCTGGAACTTCTCTTACCACATAAGATTCCAAAATATATGACAATTCCGGATTAAATCGTAAAACTAGTTGGAATATCTACTTAAATTGTGCAATTAGTTGGGAATTCTAAGGTTCTCTCATTACCTAAGTTTCAAAAATACTTGAAAATTCTTAGCTAAATCGTAAAACTAGTTGGGATTCGGAATTTCTATTTAGCTGGGAATTCTAATTCTAATTAGCAGAACTCGCTGGAACTTCTCTTACCACATAAGATTCCAAAATATATGACAATTCCGGATTAAATCGTAAAACTAGTTGGAATATCTACTTAAATTGTGCAATTAGTTGGGAATTCTAAGGTTCTCTCATTACCTAAGTTTCAAAAATACTTGAAAATTCTTAGCTAAATCGTAAAACTAGTTGGGATTCGGAATTTCTATTTAGCTG